>UELU01130841.1:43666-68750 GCA_900490025.1 Megastigmus dorsalis
GGGGGGGGGGGGGGGGGGGGGGGGGCGTGCAACTTGGCTCTCGATTCATTTTTGCGAGTGAACTGTACGTGCACGTATATACATATAATGTACACCCGCCAGGCGTTCGAGACGCGTGAGAACCGCAAAAGAGAAAATGGGAGATGATGGTTACATGGTCGGACAATTTATTTACTTTTTGTAACACTTGCCAGTGCGCGGCCGCGTATATATGCGCGGTGGCTGGACCGGAGCTGTTTGCCCCGGCTATATAAATTACGGTTCAATAGAAATTCTTAATTTAATTGACTACTAAATTCCGGTTAGGTTATTGTTCGGCCGCGCATGTAAAATTTCGTTTCATCATTTTTAGTTATACTTTTGTAAGTAAACGCATTAAATATTTATCTACCGCGCTTGAGAGTTAATTACCACGGCTCGCAATTTCGTAGACAAAAAGCTTTCCTCAATCACGACAGGAACGTTTACGATACTATTTTTATCGTTTATATGCATAAGGTGTATTTCTTTATATGCCCGCATTGTGTCCAGCCTTGCCTTTTTTTTTCTTTAAGAGTTGGTACATTTTTAGTTCGGATGAAAATGTCTTTAATAGCTCGATGTAATAGATGTGTATAATTATACTCAATGAAGTTATTAATTCATATAATTGTAGTTCATCAAACCATTTCTTGTACTTCTTCGTATAATATTTGAATATTGTGAAATATAGGTATGTCGAACTATCAGTAAAGATCTATAGTTAAATTAACTATGTACATTAATTAACTATATACTAACATTAGATCATTTATGAAATTTTGTGTTATGGGAAGAAAACATTTTGGAAAGACTCAGCTAAGGCGTAACATGTTATAAACATAACAAAAATACTGTCTGCATCATTACAAATGTTGTCAAATTTTTTCGTAGCAAAATCAATGGCAGCAAGCTATAGCCATTGCACTTAGTGTCTTAGATACGTTTAGCTATGAGTATTAAAATTAGAACTATGAACATTCTACTTTAATAAAATATTACAAACAAACTATATTATTAAAGTAATTCTCATCGATTTTTAGGAGTTCGATATACATATTAATATTTTTCTAATACTCTGGCGACTTGTTTTACCGTCTTTATCTAGCACTTTGGTTTCGTATTACCTTAAACAATACTATAAACATGAGGCGTGATAAAGCCATATTGAATATAAATTATATTATATTGTAAGAATTTGTGATTAAACTATTTAAATGTATGTATATGGTTCGAATAATATATATTAGTAACAAATATTCGAGTATATTCGTAAAAAATAACAATGTAATCCGGATTTCAAAATAACTCCCTGGTATACATGTTTCCTATGTGTATCATCATTCATAGTAGTCTATCATATCGTATAACATCAATATCACGTTACATACATTATCGTCAACGAGCTGTTCATCATCACTCAACATCTCATTTTTAGAGATTGCAAGTAAGAGAGCCAACGGACAAAAACATTTTATGACCGAGTAAAAGCAAAAACTCACTCTCTCTCGTATAGACACACAGACACACACACGCACAGATACACAAAAGCCGGCCATCCACTGTATTCTAATTACTTAGGTGGGCGCCGTATATCTCCTCACTGCTTTGCGCGCGGGCAGGCACCGGATGTGGAAATTTTCGTGAGATCGTCGCGTCTTTGTCGCTTGCGCTCTCTGTCTCAAAGTCATCGTAAATTTCCTCCCACCCGATGCATCATGTTTATGTATTATATTGCCGCACCAGACCACGTAGGGGAAGTCACAAGTGTGCGCGTTACTTGGCGCGCGCGCGGCGATATAGACCGGCAAAAGGAGTTCGAGTTTCGCCTCCGACGAATAAATTATTTTCGCGTGAGCTTATATTATATTGCCTATCTTCTCGAAAATTGAATCAGTGAAAAACCAATAATTTATAGTAAATATACATTATTTGAATTAGTTAAAATTTGTCCACTGCGAATCAGTAATAAACCATTGAACGCCCACTTAGGGAAACAGAGAATGAAACAATGTCAAATCCTTGGTAAAATCACTGATTAGGTCAGTGAATTTTTTTTCCTTTTGTGCAGCTGATTATATATACATTTAAATTCTTGTAAATAAACTAGAATTGAAATATTTTTTAATTAAAATTTTCACTGAGATAAATTTAAAGTGTAGTGTCTGTGTGTCGGAGCGCAATAAAAGCATAGACGCGTGTAAATCAGCGCGTAGAGTAAAGTCTCTGATTTCCGCGTCTCTTTAACGTGCACGAAAAGATCGTAGTTTGATCGGTCCAGAAATGGCGAATTTGAATGAGAATGAACGAGAGTCGCTTGATGCATATATCCGAGTGGAAATTGCGAGAAATGTGAAATGATAGTTTTGGAAAGTAAGGGACGGGTGGGCAGAGTTTTTGGCTTGACGGAAACGATTATATGGGTTGTAAAAATGATTTATTATGTATTATGTTGAAATTCGTAATGTTGATATGAGCACAATCGTGTTGTGGGCTAGATTTGAGAGCATAAAATATGCACGGGCTGTTTCTTAATTAATTTTCTTCTGACTATTTATAGTTAGGTACCGCGGTTCTATTGGTTGATTGTGATTTTAAACGTTACTTTTTACGACACTAAAAATTCATATATTCTTAAATATATATGCAGGATAAAAATATATTTTATTATAAAAATGAAATTTTAGCGTATATAATTTAAGAATTTATTTGAAATGATATATTTTGATTATGAATTCCATAAGAAGTATCTTTTATAATTTTGACTTTAATCATTCGCTCATCATTCTTTTACATATGTTTATAAGAAAAACAAAACATCCGATGCTAATACACTCGTAAAAGTATATAACACTCACGAAACAAGATTACAAGATAAACTAGTTCGACACATCCATTAGAATAATATAGAAGACAAAATGAATTTCACTTTTCATCCACTCACGTACTTCCGTCACTCCCTCATTCTCATCCTATATCTCATCTCGGTTACAGGCAGCAAAATAATTTCATTCACATACGATATAGCCACATCAGCGAAGAAAGTATATCTCCTCTGGATATTATAAACGGTGAGCGGTCGCGCGGGCACACGCCTCGCTGTTACCTTTAATGCAAAGTGGCTGTTGAGGCGGGCGAGTTCCGGTAAATCACCGCCAAGATAAATGTTTGTTTTATTGCCCTACCGTTTTTCTGTTAGACACGATCTCTCGCCGAGTTTTATACCGAGGCGTGTTTTGAAGAATAACGACGACGCACCCGCGGAGAGAGATCCATGAAACATCGCCGTTTTTCTTTGCCCCGCGTGCGCGCGTACACTTATGAAAGCGGATGAAGGAGAGCGAGAGAGGCCTTTATATACCCGTTTTATGCTATCGTAAAATTTCTTCGAAAACGCGAGGATATCGGAGCTTGTATTCCGTCTATGGCCGAGCTGCGCCTCGTAGGCACCAATTGCTCTCTTTACGGCTACTGCGATTAAGTAATATCTTTATTACAATTATTAATAGGACGAATTAAAGCTTAATGTATGGGCCTGTGTCTGTTTGTAGAGCGTAAAAATCCTTTGAGTGATAAAAAGCTCGAGTATTTACGTAATGGCTGCTATCGAGGGACTTGAATTGATTATATGTTTTGAAAACTTTCTGTTGAGTAAACTTCGAAAGTTTATTATGTCAATGATGCTAGTAAACGGTTGTATAGGATTTGTGTATGTCTTGAGAAAATAAGGTGAACATGCGATGCTAATTGGATTGATCGAATGGCTTTCTCAATAGTATCAACTAATCTTTTTTTTTTATCATGATCTATAATGTGAGCATATGTAAACATTGTTTGCAAACTTTTAAAAGTTTGTTTGAGCAATCAATTTAACCGTTGTTAACGATAGTTCAAATTTAATGTTCCTTATTTAAAATAAAGATAATTAATCGATTGGAGCGATTGATCACCCATCTTTGTAAATGTTGTATATCTTTAAAAGTATTTTTCTAATCAGATTTTCACTTTTTAACAGCGAAAAATTATAATTATACAAAAATATATTCCGTAAAGTAGGACAGCGTAGGCAAATATGATGGGAAAACTCCAGAGTCATTATGCAGTATATTTTTATTTCAAATTAAATATTGAAAATTAGCCGTACGTCAAGTTGCATAACCTGCGAGGTACCATTTGTAAGCCACATGAAAATTGCAAATTTCCATAAAATATAGTCCCTCGAGTCCCCATAATTGGAAGCAAGAAAATTAATTTACCACTTATTAATGTTATTTAATATTCCGCGGAAATTAAATTAACCTCTTAATTCTGCGCAGCGATCCCCCCAGATATATTCGTATACCGAGATATAAAATTACAAGATCGAGGATCTTCGTTATTCATAGGAGAGAAGTGAGCAGGTTGATTAATGCTTTCACGGAGATTAATTCTTGTCGCTGGTAGCCTCTCGCACGGAATGGCAATGCGGCGGCCGTCTATATAGGTGCACAGTGCGCGCGTCTTTTATGCTCCTACGTTGACCGCTTCCAGTAGAAACAGGTAGAGTACGTCAGACACGTTTGTCGAATAAATTCTGCTAGGACCGCAATCCCGAGGTTTATCGGGTCCTCGAGCAAAATGTTCTTTGCCAATCTTAATTCCTAACAGCGTTGAACCGAATGCTCCATATTTAAAGCGTGACAAATAAAAATGTTCGATAGGATCAGAATTTGGATCAGAAAATCTAAATACATATGGAAAAAAAAATAAACCATCGAAATCATAACGGCAGATAAGGATTCCCAGTGGAGCGAAGTAGCTCTTGCGTAAAAGTAGGAAGAAGCAAAAGAATCGAGCGAAACAGAAGTAGATAAAAAAGAAAAAGGGTCGACGAGAGAAGCTAGGAAAGAAGAAGAGGTAAGAAGCGATTAGGCAGCGAGTCCGCAACTCTAGCGCGTGCTGCCGCTGCTGCTGCCGTGCATTCGCATACATAGCCTGCACCAGACACACGCACGAGCCCATACAGTAGACATGACACACACTTGCCGCACGAGTAGGAGAGAGAGAGAAGCTATATCTCAAGCGCGATAAATCTCGGGAGTCAGGTGGACGATGGTCATCAGCCGGTCCCCGCAGCGCATCCTTTCCCCCTTCCTCTCTTATACATCCGTCTCTCTCTCTCTTATCTTCTCTTTCTCATTTTCATGAAGCCAAAGCGAAGAAGAAAGAAAGAGAGAGGGTCGTTTGTTGGCTCTCTCGTGACACGGCCTGGACGGCCTAGCGACGACCTTTGGACCCCTCGGGCTACAACTTACCGCTCCGACTAAGAGAGAGAGAGAGAGAGAGAGAGAGAGAGATGCTGCTGCTGTTGCACCCGCTATATACGTGTGCTTTCTATGCGATCGCGACATTCCGTGACCCCGAGAGAGCTGGTGTATATACACGGAATACGCAATTGCTCTTTCTCGCGGCCTGTCGCTCTTATACATGCTGTGTATATATACATATATACATACATACTCCTTTCTCTCCGTATCTCGACGAAAGAGAGAAGGAGCTTCGTTTCGCTGCAGCGAGCAGATATATAGAAGGAGAGGAGGTTATACCGCGATAACGGGGAGTTAGGACTGATGCCAGGCTGGAGCCGGAACTTACCGGTAGTGTTTTTGTTTTTGTGAAGGAGGTATAAAGTGGTGGAATTGTTGCTCTTGCGTTGGGATTACGAGCTAGAGATACTGTTTGAGATATGGTGTTTTTTACAGGTTGCGCATATAGTTAGGCTTGAATTTGCTGTTATGATTGGATGATTAAATTTTTAGTTGATTTGAGGAGGTTCAGCTAATAAGAAAATTTGTTACAGTTATTTTCATAATTATGTAATCAAATACTGGACTCGTCTAACAATGGCAATTTGAATGGACTTAAACCTTTAATGACAACTTTCTATATAAAAATAATTTTATATATACGGTAAGTTGGTCATTAATAGTTGAAGTCCATTCAAATTATATTGTTACGGATTTAGGCTTTGGGCACTATAAATTTTTAATAGTCGAGTGTGGTCGACTGAGGTCTATTTCGTATTTAATTGAGATTAAAAATTGCACTTTTCTGATGGAAAAGATTTGAAAAGGAAATTCTTGTTCAGCATGAAATACTCAACAATAAAGTTGCTTTCATGGATTTCAATAGTCTGCTTTATGTCTTAAATATTATGTTACGTATTGACGAATGCTTCTGACAAATTTGTGGGTGATATTACAGTTTACAATGGAAAAGCGAATATGATGGTATCTATCGAGTCGAAGTACTGGATTTCAGTTTCAGTATTATCACCTTGAAGATCAACGAATCCATATAATCTATCATAATTGCAATGACGTAATGTGCAGTGCATTAGCAGAATCCAACTATTATTAATATATCTATATTATGAAAACAATTAACCTATAGTATATATTATTTCACATATCTAATGGAAAAACAATATATTGCAAAATTTTATTTATTTCTGTGTCAACAATGAATTAGTTCAAACCTAAAACGATTTCTAGATTTTTCAGTAATAATAGATTCATTGTGCATTACCAAAACTCATTTAAATTATGTATAGCAGCAATGGATTTTCAAAGTCGATGCATTCGGAAACTTTATATAATCCGAAAAAAATTATCATTTTTCAATAATACTGATGGCTTTGAATGTGTTTAACTTTACATTAGGTTTGGTAATAAACAGAAGTATTTTTGAATGATTCCAACTTGAATCTACTTCACTAGTATTTTGTGTAGCTATGAATTTTGGTTCCTATTTCTGATGGTATCTTATAGTTAGCGAAAAGATCGTCGCTACTGTAATGCAAGTTCTAGAGAAGTGACAATATTGCGAAACAGCTATTGCAGATATCGGTACACTATCCTCCTGAAAGTACAATTAAAAAATACTTTTCGTGTAGTATATACTTTGCTGTTTTTGCCAAAGCGTACATAACCTACTTTTTCTTGAATATTAACGAGTTCAAGCACATCGATAAGACCGTGCCGTTAGACACCTGCAAACAGATATTTCTAAGTCATACTAATGACAGTACAATATATTTCTTTTTATGTTTGGAGTTTAATTACATCATATCTTATTCTGTTACTGTTTATTCGGTACGAAAATATGAATTCTCTTGCAGCTTCGAAATCCAGATAAGAAAAACCATATCTTAATCCTCGCTTCCTTACGCACAGAGATAAGATGTGTGGTGCACACCTCTACAAAAGATAACTATGTAAATCTAACCCTAATCAAGCAGGAGGCTAAATTCTTGTAAACGTTATTTATGGTCTAAATATGATATAAAAGATTATATGTACAGTAATAACCTAGATTTAACACCTCATTAATATCTCTACAATATAACAAGGTAACATCTAATTGTAATTCACAACAAGACCATGCAACTCCAAACAAAATTACGCAGCCAGTCTCCCCTAAAGAAAATCAACCGAATACCCCTCCAACCAAAAAGAAAAATCATCGCACCAAAAGACCACCAAGTAAAAATGTAATGAAACGTTGCAACTGCATACAAGCGTCGCGTCCGCTCGATCGGATGGAATCGCAGCGACGCGCGCGTCTCGTCCGCAACACACTCCAGAGCAAATAAAACGCGCACAAGAGTCACGCGCTGCAGCAGCAGCTTCAGAAGAACTCGGTGCGAAGGCGTGGGAAGTCTGAAAGTGCGTGCACACATATGTGCACGGACACGCACACAGCCTCCGACGCACAGCTGATCGATCTCTCGGAATCTCGCCTCGTCAGCGCGCGGCCAACAGCAGCAGCAGCAGCAGCGGTAGTAGTGCGACGCCAAGACACATAAAGGACGACGGGTCCCCCCATCCTCCCTCCTCCCTCCTCAGCTTCCACGGCTCCACCGCGGGGGGATATTATATCGCGAGCTCGCGATCTTATCGCGCCTCGAGATCGCCAGGAGAGATCCTGTGCACCGCATGCCTGCAGGATGAGAGGAAGAGAGAGGGAGAGAGAAACGCCTGTGGCGCCCCGAGCGAGCGAGGCCGATATCATCTCGACAAGCGGCGGCAGTGCTCGACATATTAATTAATATATCCGCGCCTCTTTCTCTCTCTCTTTCTTTCTTTGCCTCCACGTATTCTGTATGTATACGTATACACGCGAGTCGTGGGATGTAATTTCGGTCATGAGTGCAATTGGTGTAGGTATATATATATTGAGGATGTCGGTCTGTGTGACTGTGTTACTTGCTTTCTTTATGTCATGGGGCTTTGTCTTTGCTGCCCGTGGTTTATTGTAGCGGGGCGAAATCTGATTTCTCGTTGGCTGCGTGTGGGTGTTAATGAGTCAGGAGAGAATGATTCAATGGTTTTCATAAACTACGGCTCATAATGTTATACGCTCTTTTAATATATATGTAACAATCACTTTTCATTTCGTGAGTCAATCGAACAAGAACTACTGTTACGTACTATACGTTACATTGTACTTGTACGAATTTTAATTTTAGTATTTATTAGTATTGACGGATATACGATGTTTAATGAATACTTCAATCAGATATATAACCTGTAAATTTACTAGGATCAGGCAATATTTCTTATACAAATACTTTTTTTGGTAATGTTAATTTTTAGTTTGATTTTCCATTTTTATACCTATACCTATAATATTTTTACCGTGTATATTAATATCTTATACGTTTAAACTAATCCATTTACATCTTAGCTGTAAAGCTTAAAAATTTATAACGTATGAAATTTATGTTAAACTCATTATTCTGCATATTGAATTTCGAGCTATTTCATATATTATTACAGTACTAATTTCAATCAGTTCGTTTTTTTATTTACTTTTATAAACTTACAGTTAAAGAATATATGTTTTGGAATGGATAACAAAAGTTAAATATCAAATTGTATTTAATAATTATTAATTTATGGGCAACAGTAGTTACTTTATAAATCTTGCCATAAGCTCCCGATAATTATTCATCTTTCCATAAAGAATTATAAGATTAACCTACCCAACACGGAAACAACGCCGACGTCTTTATGCGTCAGTAGCAACAATTATAGATGCCGTCTTTCTCCCTTCCTGATCTATAAACGTTTAATATCGCGAGAGCGAGAGAGAGAGAGAAGGCGAGCAGCGCACAGAGGCTGGTCCAAGTATTAGAAGCACAAGTCTTCATTACGCGCGCTTTACTGCAGTACCACCCAAAGCCATTATGACATTACGAGCACAAATTACCCCTTGTGTATTCCGCCGACGAGTCGAGTGTTTTCCTTTCAGACGGAGCTGCAGCAGCTGTTTTGCGCTCTATGACGAAAACTGCACACAGCTTCTTGCTCGCGGCTCTCCTTATTCCTC
This sequence comes from Megastigmus dorsalis, assembly GCA_900490025.1. Taxonomy (NCBI): domain Eukaryota; kingdom Metazoa; phylum Arthropoda; class Insecta; order Hymenoptera; family Megastigmidae; genus Megastigmus; species Megastigmus dorsalis. The sequence goes on from UELU01130841.1 coordinate 53,057, forward strand.
CATCTCCTCGATTTCTTTCCCCTTTTTTGCTGTACGTATTTTACAAAAATTTCGAAAGGTCTCTGCGCGCGAGTCGAGCAAAAAGCGCGCCACGTTTTATTTACTCGCGCGCGCTTGCTAAATATCGCGCGACTGCGGCCTGCCGTCGAAATTCTTTCCAGCAATGATTTAAAGTCGTTGTGCTTTGTGAAAGTAAAAATTAGAGATGTATAGACCAAATATGTTTAGACAATGTTGATCGTAATTTATTTGCCTGATTGTAAATAAAAGGTTTTTAAATATGATAATGCTGCGTTAACTTGTATGTTTTTATAACAAATGTCAACTCATGTAGAAGAGTTCATAAATTTAATTATTTATTCGCTTAAGTTTATTTGAAAAAACTAGCTTTCTTCATTGCTTAAAACATTTAAAACATAGTTATTATTTTATTATAGTCAGTTGTATAATTTAGTTTTTTTTTTTTTTTTATAATAAATAGAAGTTAATAAACAGCAGAAGCAATAAAAGAATGTTCTCCAGCTCGTTGAATATGCGGGTCTCTATTGTATAAATCATTAAATTGCATTATTATTAATAAAATCTGCTAATTATGTATCTACCATAAAGTACTAGAACATAAATAATAAGCTTTAAAATCATGAAAATGTCAAAAAGTAAAGTACTGCATACACTTTTGTACACTCCGTAATATAATATAAGTATACTTTATATACTGTATACATTAAAGCATATTTTTAAATTACAATATATCTTTAGTATCATCACAATATTCTACGCCATATAATAGTTCTTCAAAAAAAGTCAAAGTCGTTAACAAATAAAATAAAACTTTAATGGTCCAAAAATCCATATATTTAATTATAATTTGTTAAATTTGTCAAATTGAAATTAGATTACACGGTGAACGTTTTTAAGTTTAGACAAGTGATTGATACCGATGAAAATTTAGTTATAAAAATTCGTAATTATACATGTTACATAACACATATTTAAGGAAAAGTATTAAAAAATAAGTACATAGAAATATAGATTTAAGATAGAAAGTTGAACGAAAGAGAAGCGTAATAAAATAATGCATGTAATTTGTAGCCTGTAACCGACAATGACAGATATATTTTAGGATGCAATGGTCTCTTGAGGAAAATCACAATAGAGTACTTGAAAGCTAAAATACCAAGCAGTAAAAACTAATTGTAGAGTAAAGAAAAAGTTCTTGTTTTAATATTTAACCATTAGTATATAAGGCGCTTCCAAGGAAATATTGCACTTTTACACTTTTGACTCGTAAAAACTGTTTCTTTTTTTATGGTACAAAGCACAGAAGATAGGTGTCAAAACCGATTTAATTAGTGCTCTCTGCATACGAAAATTCGAAAGGCATAAAAGTAACAACCGAATCGCGTCCTTTTCCTGTGCATCAAAATTTCGACATTAACTTTAAAACCATTTACACTTTAATAGAAAGTGAACGCATCGGTTAGCGCGCGAAGCGAAGGTATTCGAAAAAACGGCAAGTGTAGGCCGCAACTAACGCAACTCGTTCCTCGTCGCGGCATCTCCACCCCTGATCACACGAGCGAATTCAGCCAATTTGAGCGTAGCCCGCACACGTCTTGCAGCGTTCGCACACAGACTCCATACTTACGGAGCTTTTTGCTGCTCGCGCTGCGCGTCACGGCATTAGGAGCTGCCGCGCTTTTATCGCGGCGATTTATCGCGTCATGCGATATCCGTAAGTGTACGCGGGCAATTTTGAGACGGATTCGCGGCGGAAAGAGGCCTGCACAACGAGACCTTTTCTTTTCGTACGTATGTATACGGCGGTTGTTTGGCGGATTCGCTGCGCGAATTCTGGGTGGTCGCTCCTGCTGCTAGTTGCCGCCGCGGTGTAAATGAGAGAGAAATGAAGACTCGTTAGGTACTTTTGTCGTCTCTTCAGGGGTGTTTTTTGCGTATGATGACTCGTTTTGTATACTTTATATTGAGTTTTTCAGAGGCTTTTCCGTGCGTTTCATGCAATGATATCATTAATTCGTTGCTTATCTTCATCATTAATTCTACTTGTAGGAATATGTTAGAGACATTTTGAATAAGTTTAAACTATCATACTCCAAAAAAAAAAATTTCCTTTAATCAAAGCAAAGCTTCATTGCTAGCGGGAGATGAAACATTTTGTTAAAACAAGAAAAAAAAAATATTGATTTGTTGAATTATTTAGTTTATCTAATAAGTTGTAAGAACTATTGTTATACATACTAAATTTTCATTGTAGTAATTAATAAATATTTTTCATATCATTAACTATGTTACTTAGATTTAACCTAATTATTTATCATCTGTCAGCAATGACAAGTTTATTTGATTCAAACAAAATGTTTTTTTCTCAGCTAAAATGTCAAATAAGCTTATGCAGTGTTACAAGAAATTAGATGATTTATAAATTTCATTTTACATGATATATTAATTATTATCAGTTTTATCACAAAGTCATCGATACTATCACTGGAATCAGATATAATAATTACTACCAGATTATCTGAAATATCGTATTCGTCTTTACTATTGTTATGCAATATCATATTTAAGTAAGACCATAAGCTAAATGTCAATCGATGCAAAATACGCCCATTATCTTGCAAAACTGAAGAAAGTCAAACGCAGCACACGTAACCAAAGTTCGCAAATGCAAATTCAACGAATGCGAATCCTCGCGTGGAGTCTCGTGCTCTCGAGCCGATCCTTCTCAGCACCGGCGCAGCTAATATTTTTTCAATATATTTGCACCGCGCAGTCTGTCTGTCGCGCTGCAGCGAGCGACGCACTGCCAGGCGTGAGCGTCGCCTTACACACACTCGACGACCACGCTTACGGCAAAGTGCACCTTCGCCGAATATAATACGACAAAAGAGCGCACGTCGCGCGTTGCGTAAGCTTAGCTTTTACACATGCGCGCGTGTGCGCGTCTGTGTGTATACGCACGAGTTCGGGTGGGCGTAGATTGAGCGGGGGAGAGCAGGACTTTTCTCTCTCTCCCTCTCTCTCTCTCTTCGTTTTCGTGCAGCAATATTTACACTGCATCGTCGCTCACCTTCCGCTTCCTCTTTATCGCCGCTTCCTACTTCTTTCTGTCGTTTACAGTACGAATGCCTTAACTTTGCGAGCGAAAGAATCGTGAGCGGGGAGCTTCTGCGCAAACTATTTTGCTCAGTTCGATTTCAATTGCTGTTCGGAGTGAAAAAAAGGAGCTGCATTGTGCTTCCGGGAAACGATTATGATAAATAATTGATACAAATAATGTGGTATTAACATTTTGGTTGCTAGAATAATAATAATAGATGGTAGTATTTTATTAGCTGCATAACGCACTTTTTGAATAAATGGAAATGACAATTAAAGTATTAAATTCATGATGTATGTTTTCCTTTTTAATAAATGCACAAAAATCGCAGCGCAATTATCAGTCGCTTATGAAACGCAAAATCAATTGATCAATTTTGATTCATTGGCTTCCCCTATAAGCACGAAACACCGAAGCAGGTGTTCCCGCGGTTCGCAATAAAATTATAATTACGTAAATTGTACTTGCGCGGTGTGCGCAGCTGTCTAAAAACAATGCATCCATACTTTTCCCGACGTCGGCGTTTTCTCTCTCTCTCGCTCACTCTCTTATCTAACCCAATGCGTTTGATTTTTTTTTTCCAAGGAACATCACTTGCATAAAGGTAATCTCGGATCGCGAATAATTAAAGAGAGAGAGAGAGAGAGAGAGAGAGAATCCTGAAAAAAAACGTCAGCTCTCCGGTGCTCATCGAGCGGTCGGTGCGGTTACAATGCGAAAATTTTGCAAGAGATAATCCATGCGAGGGAGACTATACATACAGCCGCAAGACACACACATAAGTTTGATAGCGCGCGCGCAAATGTAATCGTTTGATTTCGATCGACTGTACTGTACTCGCTCTCTCTTTCTGTCTCTCTCTCTGTCTTGATTTTTCTCTCGCAACCTTTACGCACAGAGCGGATTTATGACTTCATTCATTGCATCGTCGATTCTTGTCACGCGGCTCTTTCTCTCTCTCTCTCTCTCTCGCTCTAGGAGCCGTGTTTCTTTATCCTTCTTTCTCATACATATACATATAGTTGTCGATCGCGCAATTGCGCAAAACGCGCAATACGCACGAAACCTATGGGCGCACGCGCGGCCGCTCGGAGAAATGTGCACGCCGTTAATGACCCGTTTGCTCGTTTCCTCGGCTTTTCTTAATATTTCGATTACTAAATAACGCCCCGGTTAATATTTCATTAACATTCTATACCGATGTGGAAGTATCTCAATAATGTCGTCTACAAGGTTCAACATAAGGCTCCTTTTTTTCAATCTTTTATATACCTTTAGCCGTGCAGTTCAGTCGTTTTATCCATGAATTTTATAGGTTTAATATTGAACCTAAATTTCTTGTTTATATAATGGTGATATTTAATTTTGATAATTTAAAGGAGCTGTAAAGAGAACATTCCAGTTCTTTTTATTTTTTCGTATTTAATTTTGAAATACTGTTCCTAATAAAATAATAACTAATAATACTTTACTTATTATAAATTAGAACAATCAAATATTTACTTTTAATTATATATTTATCATTGAAATAAACACTTGAATAAACAGCTGTTTAACTTATTAACTTGATCGTTAATACAATCAACATAGTCAAATTCTTAACTGTCACAAATACAAATTAATAATTTTGCAATACTTGCACTACGATCTTGATTAGAATGTACAATCCAAACAATAAAAACAATTCGATTTTAATAATATATAGCTCAACAAAACAGGTAGTATAATAAACCCATTAAAACGCCCAGCTCGCAATATCTCTCCAAATCGATTCGGTTAAACAATAATTATTGCCTCTACAGGCACACACACAGATACATCGATATCGGCACGCCAACTAAAAAGCCGCAGAATTTAAAGGGCTCGTAAAGCCTAGGCAGCAGCAGCAGCAGCAGCACCAATGCACCAATCGCATCGCAGTGGCTAATCTAGCCGTATGCTGTATATGCGCGCTCACCTTAGCGATTCCTGTCTGTGCGCGCGGCATTATCTCGCATTGTTCTCGATCACTGCGGCCCCGTGTAGGTCGCTTATATACACTTTTTTTCTTTGTTTTTCTTATACCGATCATTCGGCTCCCTCGAGAGGCGAGCTTTTGCTATCTTTATCGAGGCCGAGTAGGTGTCGCGTGATTTAAGTGGGGCGCGACAGAGCCGACGATTTTCGCTCCTCGCGGCTATCGCCTGTGCATGCGTGCGCGCACACGGCACACCGTATTAAACGATTGCAAAATTGTCACGAGTAATAGTCGGCGGCCCCGCTTTTCTCCCGATATTATATCCTGTCCTGTTTGCTAACGCGAATCATTGCTCTGTGTGTGTGTGTGTGTGTGTGTGTCGATTCGCGTTATTGGTCGAGGCTGGAAAAGTGCTGATTTTGATTTAAGTGACAATTTGGATTTGTTGCTCTTTTCTATCTCTCTCTTTCTTGTTTAAAGCTGGGCTGATTTATATGTGAAAAGGGAGAGGGAGACAAGCGATTATTGCGTTAGTTATTGTTGTACTTTCGGTCTCGCCAATGGGAACAGCGGAAATTATTGCTTTGGAGTATTGCGCAATGTGATAGAGTAGTGAATTTTGGACTGAGGGCCACTGGTTAAACGGGAGTCGAAAATGTTTCATTTAGTTTATCGTTGAATTACTTTTAGATTCTAGGTATATATAGAAATAATACGATTGAATATTTGCCTACCCTGTCATCGATCAGACGACTTTTACTTACGAGCCTTCCTTTACCGTCAATATATTAACTATTATTTATTATAAATATCTTAAAGATGGTGGAGAAAGTTTTGAGAAGTCCCAAATTATTTTTTATCGTACAAATATAGATACCGATTTCTACAAGTCGCAAGACTCTTCTCGTCAACATCATCTTCAAATCGTCGCGTCACTTTATCGCATCGTCCGCTAATTTCCTCCCTCGCGGACCCAATACACCGCAAATACAAAATCTCGCGTATATACTCGAGCGAGCGCGCGCGTAACATCAATGCCCATTGTCCCGCAGCTCCGATACTTTCAACACCGACGTAACACACAGAGAGACACAAAGTAGCCTCCCGGAGACAATGGCCTGTGCGCTCAGCTCAGAGACGTCATGCCCACGCTACCGTACCTACAAAAGCGAAAAAAAAGGCCCTCCGGTATATGCGCGATCCCCGATGTCAGTAAAGAAGAGTTAGAGAGGCGCAGAGTAGACGTATATATAGAAGGAAGAAGAAACACTCGTGCGTCAATGCTTGGAGATTGCAAGCCGCATATGTAGAGAGTAGAGAGAAAGAGCGAGACCGAACTCATAAATCGCGCGGCCTTTGTTGAGACCCTCGGGGCTCGCGGCGGTGATTTGCAGCAATTAACGCGTGATTTGTTCTTGCCCAAGATTCATTCTATGTATGTGGATGTGGGTGTGCGTGGCCGGTAGGTGGAATACGGCTTTGCGCAGAAGCTTAATGTCCGAGAGAGAGAAAGAGAGAGAGAGAGAGAGTAGCGTATGTGTACGGACGAGGTCGCATTAAGACTAATTTATGCTCTTGTTCGGTGCTAGAGGCGATTCTCAGATGGGACTGACGGCTCGAGAGAAGAATAGGCTCGACATGAGTATTGGCTTCTTGGAGAGAATTGAGTTTGAGCCTCGGAGGGTTTTATCGAAAGCGAGTATCTTTATACTTGCCGTGGCGAGAGAAAGGTGTGTGGAGAAATGGGCTTTGTGTCTCGTTAGCGCAGGTGGATGCGGCTTTGGAATGGATTCTTTTTGCGCGTTCTTGCGGACTCTATACATTTCCTAGCATGATCTCTACATTTGAATTGGAGAAATTTTAATGCTGAATAAACGCGAAAGGTTCGAATAGAAATTGTTTTACGTGTCAAGAACATTTGAATGTGTCGAAGTTTAAGAAAGAAATATCGATGTTTCAAGATGTTTATTTTGCACTACTTTTGTTAAATAGTTTCTTTGAAATATTAAATAATTTTCAGACATCGATGAATAGAAACTTTATCGTATTGAATCATCATAACGATTCGACGGGGTTAATTATTATGAAACTTAGCATACAGCAGTGAAAAATTTGTAATTAACATTTGTAATTGGACATAATTGCATGATGTACAATGTTATTACAATTGCAAATTATTAGAAAAACCCAATTTGTAATTAGAAATTGTAATAAAATGTGAATTCAGTAGTAACGATAAGCAACTCTTGATATTCATTCATTACAAAAGTTAGGTAATGCTGTAGATGGATAATACCTTTTGGGTTTATTTGCAGTATATTAATTAAAGTAATACAATAAAAAAAGTATGATGCATAACAGAATAATTATATTAAAAAATACTGTATAGGACATTCGTTTTATTAAAGATTCTTTTTTTTTGTCTAATGTTAAATAATAAAACCATTCGAGTCTTATTCTCTATTCGGCAAACAACCATACATCGGTGCATCCTCACGAAAATCTCGCAATCGCGTTTTCCCCATCCCAACACTACTACAGCCACGCAGCATCAGCAGCAGCAGGAGCGACCGACACAAATAGCCGCGATTGCATTTCGCTCATAAAGACTCATCTCTCCCCGAGATAAAACACTCTCTCGCACTCACAGAGAAAAGCGAAAGAGAAAGAGAAATAGAGTTTCCACTACAGACTGCGCGGCTATAGCAGGAGAGAAAAAGGAAAAGGGCGCGATCCTTTCTCCTCCGTGCGCAGGAGAGATCGGCGCGTGTGCCAGTCGTCCGTGGCATAGCAGCAGCACAGAGACCGTAGAGACGTCGCGCAAAGGGAATATAACTGTAATTTTTGCCGGTATACAGCGCGACGACGCGGACGACGAGGATCTCCGGAATTCCCCACGTGCAGCCTCGCAAGATCTCGCGCGCGCACACGCGAGAACGTGATTCGACCTGACGTTTCTCTCTATCTCTTGGAATAGGTGAATACACACACACGTCGACTGATCCGCGAGCTCGATACGCACGTGTTTCTCTCTTTCTCTCCTCTCTCTCTCTTTTCGCGGGGGGATAAAGACGCGCGAATTATGGTTATCGTTGGCGGCTGCGAAACCTACTTCGCGGCTGCAGGCCGAGCGCGAGCGAAATTGCACGTCACGAGGGGAGAGTGTGCAGGCACGCGCGGATAAGAAATTCAGGCGTAAATAAGGCGCGAAATGACGCTTTGATAAGGTCGCGAGGGGGGGGGGGGAGAAAGGATTTTAGAGGATAGCAAGAGAGCTGCGGAGTTAGAACGCGTGTACACCTTTCTGATGACAATCTTTTCATGGCTTTTGGCTTTTTTATGGCGTTTCTTTTCTTTTCTTCTTTGAGATATTTATTCGCAATAAATAATGTTGCTGGTGTGTGCCCGTGCTGAGCCGTTTGGATAATTATTGGTTGAGGAAACGAGATGCCAGTGCTTGCTACTATCTCAAACAGATTTCACTCATTACGTTGTGTAATTGTTACATGACTTTTCGTAAAAATCTTATTTGTTTACAGTCTATTGTTGATATTATATAATGCTTATAACCTATAAGTAGCAATTCAGAAAAAGTATAATGTATCTTCGACGCTAAGAATAAATTATACGTTCATCTATAATTAGTTAATAGTAATGGTCTTAGTGTATAATATATTACTCTAATCCTGCAAATATATTTGCCAAACAAAATAAAACGAAATTATAAAAATAGTCAATCCAGCTATTTAGATTTTAATTATTACTGTTTAAAAAGTCTCAATTCGTGGTCCCAATAGTTACCTAGAGTCAAGTGCATTGCCTCGATACGACATGTGTAAATTCGTGGCACTAATTGATTTAGAACACGCTATTCGACGACAAGCTTGAATGAGCGAAGATCACGCGTATACTCTGAATTCATTTTTCACGGAGACCGATAATATTTGTGTCAAAAGGAGGGTAATAAATAAGCGTGTGCTCGCGTGAATAATTAATGAATCGCACGAAAGACTTTGTATAGATTGAAATTTGTCGAAGCCTGCAGAGATATCATCTGTTTTACGTTTTCGACCGAGTCGTCGACTCTGAAAATTAAAATTGGAATCATTTGATTTTTGGTCTGCTTAAACCGAATGTGACTACAGATTTAGAAGATAAAAGCTACACTTTAAATTCTCATATCTCGGAGAGAAACAATCATGTGGCGGCAAGTCAAAATTCATTACAAAAATAATGAAAACAATTTTAAGATATCTTGAAATTCTTGTGATGTAAGATGTCTTAAAAGTGTGACGACCTGGGTCAAACCTGAGGTCATATTTGGTTTCAGCAGACCAAAATCCATGGCACTACCTTTATTTTATTTTTTGTTAAGCCTGTGTTAGTTATAATGAACATATTAGATACCTCAAAAACTTCTAATTTAATTCCAAGTACTAAGTAATCAAACGTAAAAGGAATCCAGCTATATTAAAGAGTAGTTTAACGAACACAGTCAGGCCGAACGAGCAGCAGCAGATTCGAGGAATCAACTGCGTGGGCAGTCACGGCGAAATATTCAGGATCCGCGGGGCGCGCTGGATACCCGAGAACGGCGACGACGCCACTTTCGAGGAAATGATTTGAACACGGGGGCGTGAATGAAGATGAAACCGAGCCGAGAACGCGCAGAGATACTTTTCGCGGAAGAATGCACTGTGGGAACTCCACAATGAAGGCCTCGCAGCGACATTGGAAGGTATGCCGAGAGTTGGACGCTACTGAAATTTCAGTGAAGGTTCGCGTCTGATTCTTCTTCTTTTCGGAATGTGCTATTGGACTTTGTAGGTGATAGCACAAGAATATTTAGTGAAGTTTAAAATGTGTCAGTCATTGGTAATATGTAAACCGAAATAATTAGCTCCACGTACAACAAACAAATAATGGACTTCTGTGCTTTATGTTTCAATGATTTTTACTCGGCCTGACTTCTTAATAGAGATCAATACTTTGTGTAATGTATGTTGTAATTGTAATGTATAGCCTGATATTTTAATTATTCGTTCATTACTTGATAATTTGAAAGGAAAAGATTTCACGATTAAAATGTTGAAAAGCCTGGATATAGGGAAGCTTGATTAAGCAAGGGCTCGAAAGATGTTTTGCAAAACTTTCAATCTATACTATTACATAGAACTTTTTGAAGGCGATAGAAACGAAATTTCTTGATACCTGCACTTGGAACTAGATTGAAAAAGAAAAAAAAAACAAAACTAGCGAGGCATATTTCTCGAAACGCTCTCAAAGATCAGCAATCATTCGTACGCACCGAAAGTATAGTTACATTGTTCCTCAATAGCATCTTATCTGATCCATTGACAATACAAAACATTGCTCCACCCACCTTTTCACCTCTCTCCGACTCGATCGAACTACTACCTCAAAATGATCTCTCGCACTGGCCAAGCTTATCCGCCATGGCAATCAAAACCAAAGCTATTATATGTTTTCGCGGCTTTCTAATTGCGAGTACAGTACATTTACGGCCTTTTAAAAACAAAAAAAAAATGAAAAAAAAAAAAGATATAGACACACACAGTGAGAGACACCAATGCTATCTCGTTCGAATCTTTATATTAAATATCCTGCCGAGGCCCCTTTTCCAATGACTCTCGACATCTCGATGCAAACATAACCTATAACAGAGAGCGAGAGAGAGAGAGAGAGAAAAGCGCTGAGTAGTAGTTCGTATTACTGAATAGAGCCGTCTCTCTTTCACTCTCTCTCTCTCTGTCTTTCTCTATTGACGGGAGTCGATTTATGCTACTCGATGGTGTATACGCGCGCGTATGATCTCCACCGCGAGCTGCTGCTGCTGCTGCTGCCGGTAGCTTCGGCACGCCGAGCTGTGCTGTGTGCGTGCTTACCGCGGGAGAGCCACTGGTTTTATTTTGTTTCGTTCGATACTTGAGATTCCAGAAGCGGGAGGATTGTTTGTTTATTCCTTGAGAGGAATGTGTGTAGCTTGGTTGTGGACGTTAAAAGATGAGTGACTGGAATGACATTAAAATTATAAAAATCTTATCTGTCATTGAGAAGATAATCTGGATTAATAAAAAAGAAATTGTTTCGATATTTATTTGTTAATAAGAACAGTGGCCAAATAATCTCTCTATAGTAATACATTATCTTCCCTTACAAAAGAGAATAATCTAGTGCGTTTATGACAGAAGATTAAATGCTATACCCAGTATTGTCAGAATAGCATCAGAACTATTTATTTAGATCGATTGTGTTTTAGTTTAACCACATACCTTATAAATTATTTGTGCTAACTAAATAAATAATAATTACAACTTTATTAGAAATGCATTTTTTATACAAAGATTAATAAAATATGCCAGTCAGTTGTCTTAGACACTTGTCGATAATGAACAATGAAAATCATATCTTCTTACACAATTCACATGTTCACCTATATAGCAATCACAGCGGTTCCTCAAAAAAAAAAGATCAGTAATTTGCTTCCGCCTAATCAAGACACGCGTTCACAATTACGCATTGTAGTCCCGCGTGGCCTTCGTGTATCTGTCAATTCGATCAAATCTCGATCTCCGCCGCGTACAAATACTTTCACCTGTAATACGCAACAGCCAAGACCGCACCACCAGCAGCGTCGCGAGTCAGTTTTATTAACAATCTTCGATTTTGTTTTTCTCATTTAGTTGCGCGACAGCTGATAAAAGCTGCTGCTGCAGTGCGGTTGCGAAACTGGCGACAATCGCATATATACAGCCGCGCGGTAGAATGTCGGCAATGTTTGATATTTGGCGACGATTAGTTATTGGAAATGATTCGGTGACTTACTGACAAGCCGTTATATAGATAAGGAAATTTTCGTACGCTCTTTGTGGTACGTCTAATAAGTACAATGCGCACATTTCAACAGCTATGGAAAGTCGCGGATGTCTACTTCATTTGTCTATCGGTTAACAGGAATTCCTGCTGTTCTCACGAATTGAATTTGAGATAAGCGTTAACCTAGATCATGATATGATGTTTTTCGTAAGCTCAATCCCAAGAAAACATAAGTTCCCCCCGCCCCTATATGTATCTGTAAATTGTATCACAAATTCAACTGTTTTCACGTACATGTATAATTACAACGTGCGAACGCACTTTAAATAAATTCCGCAAGACGATCCCCATTGAAGTTCTGCATCTAAACGGCCAATCGAAATTGCACCGAAACTTCAGAAGACCATGCACTTTTATATTTCTCACTGAAAACACAGCGGCGCGCGTGGATGACTGTTGAAAAGAAGCGGCGATCGCACGGCTCTCGCATTAGCATAATGCGGGATGCGCGCGCGGTCGCGCGTCGACTGGTGCGAAGGGGGGAGGGAGAGGGGGAGGGGGGGCGAGAAGAGAGCAGGTGCACGAGAGTTGCGGCTATCGGGTGACGCATTATTATTAGCTGGCTGGCCGAGTCGTCGCTCGCATTATCGAGACGTCACGCGAGGAGCCGCTCATCGCGCGTCTCTACAAAGGAAGCGCGAGAGATGACGTTACGGGGAAGGATAGGAAGTTGCTGGGTTTTTTTTTGTTTTCGATGCTTGGACATTGTTTATACGTAATTGAAATGATTATCGAAAGAAGAAAAATGATTATTCTGAGTTTTTATAAAAAAAAAAAAGTCAGATGTAAGTATAACTATATATGGGCAGAATTAATGGTTATTATGAAAACTTTTCAGTTTGATGGTATGTAGAGACAGGCGAGTTGATAAGACCAAGCATAGTTACCCCATTCGTTGCTGCAATCGGTAAAATAAATAAGTATTGAATTCTTAAGCCGCTGCTACTTTCAAAGTAAAATTCATCAATCGTATTTTATTAATAACTCCATTAGCCATCATAACCAAATAAGGACTGTTCATCTTAAAAGTACACGCTGCTTTATGAAGCAGTTCCCAAACTCAAACCGGACCACCCGTTAAAAAAGTCCAGAATTTCTCACGCAATGCATCAATAATCAACGTAATATTTATTCACGCTTTTACCATGAACCCGACTCGTCCCCAATCATCTACAAAAGAGTAATTTTGCATGCTGCATCGTTCGTGAATGATAAACACTCGCTGCATATAAGCACTGAGCGCGGAGAGGGAAGGACGACGAAGGAGGAAGAAAGTGGTCTCTCTCTATCGGGACTCAAGGATCGCGCGGCGCGCATCGCACGAGCTTCGAAATTAACCATGCAAATGGGATACTCACACACGCGTACTGAGAGCGCCGCGAGAAACCGGGGCGGAGACAAAAGGGCCGAGAGAGAGAAAGAGTATAGGGAAGCGGACAAAGCGCGCTCGCGCCTTCGTGCTCATCGCGATAGGAGTACCTTGTGCCGAAATATCGAGGTATATATAAGGGGATGACCGAGTGTAATGAGCCGAGTATTAACGATGTGTTTAAGGTGTGTAATCAAGGCTCTTCTTTTGATTCAAAGCGCTTGTATATACTCGCAAGGTTATAGTCGATTGTGATGATGGCGCATCCAGGAAATGGACGATAGTGTTACGACTCGCGGTACTTTTTTTATGCAAATAGGTGTAGGAATTTTCGTTATGCTAAAAGTATATATATTAATTCAAGATTGTTCGGTACTTCGATTTCAAAAATTATTTTTTGTATATCAAGTTTGCGCACTTTATAAAATATTCACGTATAGTATTTCATTTCATTTTCCAAGTTTCACTTCCCTACTCATTATTTCACAAAAAATGGACATACATATGCATATAGTAAAATTCAAACAGCTAATTCAAACAGTTTCCACACCAATGTATCCAAATACTCGATAAATTCACTCGTCGTCCAAACAGCCACACGTAACGCAGGTGCATCAGCATCAGCAGCGCCTCCGCTACTTATTCTTACCCAATTACCAGGCGTAAACTGCCGCTCGGCGCGCAATTACCTTCGCACGCGAAGCGTTCGGGACCGCTATTAATTAAGGGTTGGGTAAATAATTATTGATGGGACTTCTTCCGCCCCGCAGCGCAGCGCCGCACCGCACCGCACCGCACCGCAGCGGAGAGCGCGCCTTGAGAGACTGCAGCTGCGGATGAAAAGTACAAATATGCCCCGAGATCACAGGGCCGCGTGTGAGCGCCCAGCAACGCCTTAACCCTTTTGCTATACGCTCTTGACCATTTCTCTTCATTTCGCCTTTGCAGCCAGCGCCGAGGGTGTATGTAGACTGCTATTAATGTTGAGCTTAAAGGTGATTAAAAATATTCTGCCCGACCGCACATTGCGCGAGAGCGTAAATTTTGGGGATAAGTCAGTATCGACCCTAAGCGATGCTTGATACGTTCTGCTATTGAAAAACTGATATGTATGATTAATGTATTAAATTTCATTTTTTTTTGCTTTTGCTGTAACGTTGAACTGGTGCATCAAATCACACAATTATTGTTAAGAAGATATAATTTAATTAATGTATTCATTACTTTCATACACGCATAATGCTGGCTTCTAACGAATACGCAACTATTTATGATGTAACTGATCTAGATTTTGAAAGGAAAAATAGAATAACGATTGACTATACTTATAAGCCCTTGTATGTTATTTTATGCACTTTCGAAATCTCATTAATTAAGGTTCTCAAGTTTTTCGTATCCATAAAATTCTTTTATTTTTATTTATTTTCATTTAGGCTCGAGCTTATTTTGAATAAGCGAGTATTAGTTATTTTGTATTCTACTATTGACTTGATTCAAATACCGGTTACAAATTGAAAAAGTCGGTATTATATGTATGCCTGTTTTGTGAAAAAATTCAAAAAGAAAAAGAACTTGTAATTATCGTGGCAGTAAAAGAAGCACGTTAATCGGCATATTTATTGATTAAATGTTCAAAGTATAAATTTAAAAGCAAAGCGGAAATTTTAGTATCTGCTGAGTGTTTAATAAAATCGAAGATTTACCGATGAAATGTCATTACCGTGGCTGTCATTACCGTGACAAATTATCTAAATCATATAGGAATTAAGTAGAACTTTGAACTGAGAGACTAAGAACTTTGCAGTTGTTTCCGAATAAATTACATCTTCTGGTAGACTAATCAGCGATATTCCATCAATATTTCGCTACATAAACTATACATTATTATTATCAGTACTAATATCAGAGACATCAGAAACTAGTTTGAAACAAATAACAATTATTTTTTACTGCAGTTTTAGAATGAAATTATTGGTAACGTATAGCCTAAGTTTATCTTACCTCAATTTTTATCGTAGAATATTTAAATTTATTAAATTAAAATAGAATTCTATTTTAAATTTATGTCGCTTATATTCTTTCTGTAACGTCGTGCGCTCCTTTAGGAAAATTTTAAAACTTGATCACATGGTAAATAAATTACCATGCGCGCTTTTGATTAGATCACTAATCAATATCGATTAAACTCACCCATGGTAAAACAGGTCACTTCTCTAGCATAAGAAAAAAATGAGTCAATACCAATGACTGGTCATAATATACAGATATACAGTTGAGTTCATATAAGCAATACATATATATATACTTCGATAATTTTACAATACTTTATAAGTTTCATATGGGTAGATGT
>UELU01130842.1:0-41228 GCA_900490025.1 Megastigmus dorsalis
TTTTCATATAACACTAGTCACGTGTAAAGCAGGAATACTTATCTGATCTCATTGAATTTCTTCATTGAAAATTCTTTTATTTTGAATACTTTACATTCTTCACAACACTTATTATATCTGACTTTGCTTTTATAGCAGTCAACAGACTGTAAACAACTTGAATCTAAATCATATGATTGCATGCAATAATTCGCTCGAGCTGCCACCTCAACTCGTCGATA
Source organism: Megastigmus dorsalis (assembly GCA_900490025.1). NCBI lineage: Eukaryota > Metazoa > Arthropoda > Insecta > Hymenoptera > Megastigmidae > Megastigmus > Megastigmus dorsalis. Next base: position 222 of record UELU01130842.1, read on the forward strand.
AAGCAGACAACGTTTATTATAATCGCCAAAGTAGCGACACTAGCGAACGCGGTCTTTTGAAAATTGATTACATAATACGTTTATATAATGATCGCAAACTAGTAAATGATTGTTATTTTAAATTATTTTTTCCACAAGTGCTTAGTTATAATTTTTAAAATGACAATCTTATTAAATAAATCATGCTAAATAGCGGAAATTGTATTTGATGAACATTATATTTTCTTGCAGCATTTATGATTCGGAATAGATACCTGGAAAGGTCTTTCGTGACTTATATAACTAGAATAATGAAAAAAATCATTATTTCGTGAGTTTTAATTTTTGCGATTTTATTCCTTAAATACTTGTAACTTATTTATTTTTTGTATTTTCTGCTTGAAAATTTATTTTTAGGTTCGCAATAATGTGTACTTTAAGAATATATGATAAAAAGAAAATCAATTTTTTCGTCATTTTTAAGGATATTACCCCCTTAAAAGCTTAAACCTTCTATACTCTGTACAAATATTTCTTTTAATATATATATTACTTTTAATACAAATAAACATACTTTATGAATAAACATAAAGTTCAAGAAGCTTTAATTTATTGCAAATCAATCAATAAAAGTAAATATATATACTCAATACAATTTAACATTGTCATAAATTCATTTATATTTTTCTTTGGTACATGCAAAATAAATGTTTACGAGAACTTTTAACAAGAAAATATTTGTAGAAACCTAAATGTAAAAAAACGTTGTTTACTACATCCATTCACCGATTAGATTATTAATAAGTTAATCGATAAATGTTTAAAAAAAACCATACGTAGCCACATTTAACAGTAGAAATTGATTAATTCCAATCCAAACCCAATTCTAACACTGAATAGAAGAGATCAAGTTTTTATAACCAGACTTCGTACAGGTAATTTAGTTGCAACAATCAGCACATTCTTCAAAAAGATGGACATCCAGAATGCCATATTTCCAAGACACAGTTAACTATGCATCTACAACTAGAATGTATAAAGTTTTCAAAAGAAGGAAAAAAATGTCAACTTAAAAGTACTTTAAAAGTTAATTGAATCCGAATTTGTATAATAATCTGTTATTAAAAAAGCATTTTATGAAATGTAATTAATAACTTTATGATAAATTAAGCACTATAATAAACAAATAAATATTAATTGCATTTACATAAAAGGAAGGATATTATAGTTTCAGAATGCTCCATTATGGCGTGAGTTGTTTTTCAATATTCGCAAGATAATTTAGAAATATATTCTCGGGGCGAATCATGATACAGCACTGGGATTTCACAAAATACCGTACTTCGAATAAGGGTGGACACAATAGAACGTTATGCGAAATGTTAGATGTCCAGTCCAATTGATTGAATTTTTTCCATTGTGTAATCACCCCTCAATCTTACCCCGGAAATCATAAAATAACTTTAGTATGTAAGGAACGTTACGTTTTCGCATATTGTATAAGGGGGAATGGGAAGAAAAAAACGCATTTATAAGCTGTGTTATGACATTATTGTGCTTGTGCCAGAGAATCAGTTTCGTAATAGAAGTCCCCAACATCAATCTTACGTAATTTAATTGAAAAACAAGAATGTCCGTTCCCTATATATTATGGCTCTATACGATATATAGAAGTAGAAAAGTAAGAGGACGCTAAAACATCCGTATCAATTCTTTTTAACTTTGAACTTGTAACTTTACTCCCAATAGACCTGTCTCGCATTCCGCAAGACTCGCATGCCGTAAAGACGCAAGCAATATGCTCGAGCGCAGTAGTCGCGATGCCGGAGAGAGAGAGAGAGAGAGAGAGAGAGAGAGAGACGCGACTACGCGCAGTACAGCTCCAGTACTTAGCAGCTGCGACTCGCTCTTACAATATTTACAATATTAGGTGTATAGGCTATCGCGGTCGTCGATCGCACGTCGCGGAGATAAATTTATAGCAGCGGACGAAGAAGGGCTGGGGCGGAAAGTCGAGGAGCGGCGGCGCAGCAGTCGCATAGGCAACTTAGCCCCGCGTGTCTGGGCTGGCGTCGATATCGAAGTGCGCGGCCCCGCGCGGGTCATTAGGCTAAAGAGTGCATAAAAGCCCGCGGAGGCGGCACTGAAAAAGGTCTATAGGTATACTCTCGGGTGCTAGTGCCTGGCGCGGCGTGCGTATTGCGGGCTTGCGCGGGTCCGATATTACATTATACGATATACGTGTAGATAAGTGCAGCGCGTGCACCTCGTCATTGACTTCCCATTAGCGAGGCAATCGCAATCGATTGCTCGGGCTCTCGCGCCCCGCCCCCTCCCTCTTTTTTACCCCTGTACACATACCTACGCGGCCGCGAAGGTGCAGCGCTCCCAATACACGTATATATAGGTTTGGCGGGCGTATAGCTGAGCACGAGAATTGAGTCCGGTGCAGTTGATTTATTTTTCCAGGAGCAGCGGCGGCCTCTGGTAGCTTGCCAAGGATGAAAAAGTGAGAGGGGCACAGGCGAGCGGCCCCGCGGCGGCTCGTTTTCTCGCTCCCCGAAGGTCCTTAACTGCTGCGAGCTGCACGTGTATAGCTCCCGAATGAAGCGCGCGGCCCTCCGACGCACGCCGAACGCCCAACCATGGGAAATGACCTTCTCTCTATTTTCATCTTTCATTGCGGCTTCTTAGAAACTCGGGAGGGCTACGCGCGCGCGCGCTCCCGTGTGTGTCTGCGTCTATATGAGCTTGTGAGATTTTCGCTGGAGTTGGAGGAAATTGAACGAAGTTCCGCTGCTGCCGTCGGCTGCTGGACGAAGAAAAATTCTTTCGATTATGCCTCCCCAGCTCATTTTTCGCCCGGCTTTATCGCGTTTGCACTAAATCAATATCTATTACCTGGGGATATCGAGCTGATTTTTTTACAGGTACTTTTTCTCGCGCCAAATCACTAATTTGCTGACTAGTGCAGCTGCTGAGATTCGCTGTAGCCGCTGTATGGGTAGGGCTATATGTATACCAATGACGCGAAATAATCAATTTTTCACTTCGTTGCCACGGCAGCGCTTAAAAAGAAAACATATAGAACTCTCGATAATCTTAATCGTCTTTTCTCCACAAATTAAAATGCTGATATATACGTATACACACACACTTCGAAAACCGTTAAAGCCAATACACAGATAAATTCATTCTCCAAGAGTTTTATTACTCGCTTTAATGGCCTCCAATTTCACGGAATTGTTTTTTTTTACCCGAATTTTCGCGAAAAAGAATATTATACTCGGCCGAATTGCAATCAAAATTGCATTCGTTACCTATGCTATCGTATATAAATTATGATGTTGTCCCACGATGAAAAGCTTTCATGTGTCATCTACATCATTAAGCGTATTTGTATGCGCGCATAAATTATTTCCTCGCTCATTTTTTTTTTATAAAAATCTCACGATACACAGCAAACGCCGGTTAATGCATTCAAAATTTACGCGCATTACAGGCACAAGCAATTATTAGCATATAGAAAAACGCTTTGCCAGATTTATTCATAATCTTTTATTTATATATGCAAGATTGCTGAACTTTCAAAATACGGCATCAGATCACGCAAGCAATTTATCGCTACATATTTAAAAAGTAAATTTTTTACCTGGCTCGTTATCACATTAGAAAAGTATTATTGTTTATTAATTTTTATAGTATATACCTTCACAAATAAAGGACCTAGCTCGCATCTTATAAAAAAAGGAGTTCCGTCGCATTAACTGACACCTTGTTTATGACATTCTGATTAAAAACCTTCATGGGCGTAAAGTCCAAAATCCATAAACTGATTATATAACATTTTCAATCAATTGATACGAGCGAAATCCTTTAATATAAATAAATATGAAATTTATTCACCGAATATTTTTCATATGACTGTTTCCATATGCTTCTGTGTATACAATTCTGAATTTCAAATCTGTTCAATTCAATATATTTTCATCGAATCTTCAAAATCTCCTCAGTGGTGTCCAATTTAATTTTGCTTACAATGTAAGTATTTACTTAAATAAGTACGGATATATTAGATAAATAAATTGAAATTGAAATATCAGATTCGAGAAATCTTATTGTTTTAAAAATATATCTTTTAATATAGATCTACTTATTTACACGGATTCAATAAAGAATATTTTAAAAAGAATCTTTATTCTTTGGCTTTAAAATTATTGTAAAATAAAAACATGACTCTGACGTTTGCCATATGAGATTAGTAGATATGAATTCAGAGTACAGTCAGATAATGGATGATGAATATTTAATCCGTGTTAATTTGCAAACTTTCGAGTGAAGTATCTCAGTTATCGTTGGTTTAGAGAGTTGATTCTCCTTGCACAATATCCGGGTATATAGTTTATTGGAGTTGATTTACCTAAAGCCATGGACATTTAATTTTAAGAAACATGTTTGAATGTAAATTCTTTTCCTTCCTCGTTATCTAAAAATTTTCAGAATTTGAAGGAGGAAGAACAAGGAAAACATGAAATTGCTATAGCATTGCGGATTATACCGAATGCTCGCAAATAAAACGGATAATATCCAAGAGGGTTCTAATTTGCTTAAGGGAGTAAGGCTTTAATTGGAATTTAAAACTTTTTATTGTTTTAACAGATTAAATTTTTTTGTGGTTACGTTGCAACTTACTTCTGATTTAGTTATATATTTTTAATAAGTTTATTTTCACATTAAATCTTAATTTGGAAAATTGGAAACAACTACCTATATGACAATAAAATTAAAGCATTATTTTTAAATACATAATTACTACAAAGCTACTATAAATTAATATAAACAAAGTTTATTATGCTAAGAAAACTTCGTGTGAAAATAAACTTAATTTTCTTGATGAAATCTACGTATAAGGGGATTTGTTATGACCGGAAAGATTCCTACTTTACCGATACTTTCATTTAACGAAATATATATGATTGAGACTTATTTTTGGAAAAAGCTCTTTGTCTCCACCTCGTCAATGATATAAACATTACGTAGTTTTAGTTACGTCAAATTCCATCCACGATTGACTGAGATTTTTCTCGTCAAACATTTTGGGGGTAATCGCTCTGAATTACGAACGAAATTTTCGGCGACAAAAATCTCTCTGAATTGTGGACGGAATTTGATGAAACTGAAATCGTATGATGTTTACATCATTACCGAGGTGCTAACAGAAAGTTTTGTCCTAAAACTAATCTCTACCTTTACATATTTCGTTAAAAGCAAAAACCGATATGGTAGAAAATCTTTCCGACTCTCGCACTTCCTCTTATGAAAAGCATATTTCATCAAAATTGCGTTTGAGAATAAACTTGTGAGTAAATACGGTATCTAAGTACTTTGAAATTATTTCAATTCGCAACTATAATTGCACGTACTAGTATACAATTTTCTACTAGTAACCCTATTTTTGTATTATTGTATACTATTAAAACAATATAATAATCAATGACTAAAAAAAAAATATTTTAATATTTAAAATTACAAATATAAACTTAGTCAGCTTTTATTGTTATACGTTATTTATATAAGCGATGATTGATGAATTGATATACCAAATTAAAACTTTTAGGCTCTGATGAGGATCGTATAGTAATAAAAACGCCCGAAACATTAGCCAAATCAAGTAAATAGTTAATCATTTGGTTCGGATTAGGATCATTTTTCATCAATTAATACATTTCATCCAGAATGGTACATTCTAATAAATAGTAAAAATGGATATTTCTATAGAATTTGTATTTTTGAATACCGTATAAAGTTGATTCGAGGCTGCCGCTGCACAATCACTCAATTTCTGAATTCAACAGATCTTTTCGCCTAATTTGGAGTTTGATCTTCTCTGGAATGATAATCAAAAAAATAGTGCCAAATGGGATTTTTTATATTTCACAGGGGGCAATCTGAGTAAGCCGCTTATCTTATCCACGACGTCGCGTCGGCTTAAAGTTCCAAACGAAATTGAAGTGTAATTACCAGTTCAGCTTTAAAGAGCTGTAGCACTCGCCGCCGTTGCCGTCTCTCCGGCTGGCAGAGCCCCACGCGACGCCCGGTTAAATCATGGATAGAGAAGATGGCCAAGAGTCAGACCATAAATCGCATAATTAAAATGAGGGAGGAAAAAGGAGAGCGAAGGGCAAAAAGTATTTCCAGCTCGGCCTTCAACCAGTTCTCGACTCTCTCTCCCTCTCTCTCTCTCTCTCTCTCTCTCTCTGTCGAGTGGGACGGCTCCTGAAAACACGATTTCCCCTACACCGAGGGCCCAGGGGTCTATTTTACATCCGATTTCAAGCGTTAGCAGCTCATTTTAAAGATAAATGACGCCCGCGTAGAATTTACTTCGCTCCGAGGCAGAGAGACGCGAGTTGATTTTCCGAGCTATATGGAAGGTATAGAGGGACGGGGCGCTGTCCAAGATGAAAGCACAGATATATTTTCGCTACGCAAATAGCCACAGATAATTCGGAGGCAGAGAGAGAGAGAGAGAGAGAGCCAGGAAGGGAATCCTACCGATCGGAGCAGCCCAAAGAAAAGCTCCGGTCTCGTTTATCTTTTTTAACGAAGCGTCCGTCGATCGCTGCTCTCTCTCTCTATTCTCTCTCTCTCCATGTCTGTTTCTGTCTCTCTTAAGCGAGAAGGCCCGTTCGGATTTCGCACTTGAGGGGGAGCGAAAGCGGGTCAAGCGTATTTTCCGAGAGTGCAGTGCGCTGCACATGACACCAACACTACAGTCGCCTCTACATACGTACACGTCTGAAATGCCCGTGTACACATACGGGCTAAGCTCCGGTCCCTACGCGAGAGCCCAACCGAGGAAGACTGCGAGCGGAGGAACACTGGAATAAGAGATATTTATTCGTCGCGAGACTTTTACGGGAGACGGAACGAATTTTCCGGCTCTATAACGTAAATTTAGGTTGGACGCGCGCGCGAACTACGGAGGAAAATTGTTGGTAGGAGAGAGAGAAGGGACAAGATATTCTTTATATGCCGTCGGGCTAAGCGCGTGAAATATTATTCCAAATAAATGTTGGATGCTGAATGAGTAAGTGAATCATTTGAAACAGTTTTGTTTGGGCACGCCGAGAGAGCCCGAGGGAAAAAGCTTTCCGCGCGTTTATGATGAAAAGTATTTTGCAAAATGAAAACGCAGATTCATATACATTGCGAGTGTTTGGGAAAGACTGAGCCCGTGCATTATGACGAAGCTGTTCCGACTATTCTCGTATTCTCTCAACAGTGGCTACGGAATCCAAAGTGAACTTTCATTTCGACATGGAACCTTGTACACGTGGGCGCTGCTGCTTTCTTTCTTCTTAATTAAAAGCATTAAATTGTTTGTATATACATAGCTTATATTTTCGGGCGGAACTTTTGGTAAAGTAATGAATGGACGACGTATAATTATCCTTGCCACCGTATAATTTGCTTTTTTATATGAAAATGGTTTTATTTTTGCCTTTTTGACGTTTGAGCTCAGCAAGTTTTTCAAAATTCCTATCGGCAGTTTTTTTACGTGTATCTGCTGACTTTTACTTTTTTGACCTGTTCATCCCAACTCTTTTATTAGAAGTATAAGGAAAAGTTTTACTTTAAGTAAAACTATTCAAATTCTTATCTCGTGCGTAATTTTTTTCGATTGGGTAAAAGGCATTTTATTGAATCCGATGTAAGATGAGCTGTATCGCTTATATTCGATATAAATTATTATATTTAATATAAAGTAGTAACAGACGAACGCAGTAAGACATCGACTGTTGGTTTCAATTGTTAAAGAAGTTTTATTTTTCAATATATATTATTTATTTATTAACAGTGCAGATGCCGTTGTACATTATAAATTTACCTTAAATATACTAATTGTTGAAATTTAATTATAACGATATAAAACTGCGTTAAAACTATTAATTGATAAACCGCATTTATGTATTCCCCAAAGGAATAAGCATCAGCCGTATTAAGAAACTTGAAGCGCGCACGTAATACTGATCGCTGAAATTACCTGCACAGTGTAATGTAGCTATACAATCCGCGCGCGCGCGCGCACTGAACTGCACTGTCCCGAGCACCAAAACTGAAATCATATCTAAGAAAGATTAAACGCAGTAAAATAATAGAAAGAGTATGGGGATGGCGCTTGGGGGAGGGAAATCTCGAAACAGCGATATCTCATCGGAACTCCCTGTCTCCCTTTGCGCGCGGGAATATCATCCTCTCTTTCTCTCCGCTGCCCCCGAGTCGCTCCTCCCCCTCCTCCACCGCCTCTCCGCAGGCTACCGCTCTACGCCCTACACTCCGAAATCGTATTCTGAACGACGCCGCGCGCACGCGCTCGCCTCGACGTTTTATGCAAAATCGCTGCGCCGTCTGCTCGCAACTGGTGCTAGACCGAATCGCCCTATTACCCATACAGCTATATAAGCCCCACTGCGTCTCTCTCTGAATTCGTTTGGGCTTTTTCATTGCCTTTTCCCGATCTCCTCGGCTGGGAACGTTGCATCGAATTTGTATATACGTACATCCTCCAGCAGCGCCCCAGACCTGTCAGATCGGCCATTATTCATATCTAAATAAGGTCATTCGCTCGTGTAGGTCTCGACGCGATGGGGGAGTAGCAGCTTCTTCGTCTCCGCCTCCTCCTCTGCATAAGAATCGCAGCAGCAGCAGCAGCAGCAGCAGCGAGCGTCTCGCGCGGTGGCAGCAGAAGCAGCGGCAGAAGCAGCGGCAGAAGCAGCGAGCGCGCGACAGCTGAGGCTTGATTCCTCGAGGGAGGACTTAAACAATTGCCCTTTTTCATTTCCATTTATAATAGACAGTAGAGCTCGAAGCGCGAGGGAGAATGAAGAAACGTGAGCCGGAATTCGTTGAAGGAGCGGACGTCATTTTATTGCGCCCGAGAGCGTATAATATAAGAAATGCCGTCGTGCCTGATAACAAGAGATAATATACACGGTGGATTTTCTTCTTTTTTCCTTTTTTCCTTTTTCTTTTAGAATAACACAGATCAACAACTGTCTCGCGCTCAAGACGTCATCAATTTCTTTTTCCTTCATTAAGCCGCGCACACAGCCCTGTAATCGAGCTCCTTCTGCCTTCCTTCATTTATTAAAATCCACAAATCATTTCTTAACGTGCGGGCCGGCCCTTTTCATTAGCTGCCAAATACTATTGCATATGCAAAGCAGAGAAGAGATTGAGTAAAATCGACACCTAAATGCGCAATTACACGCGCTCTCTTCTATACAGCTATATATATATATACATTTTGGCTCGTTACATGCTATATTTTCCGTATTCTCGCCAGTGCCTCTCGTGGCTATATTCCCCACAGCGTATATAAATCCCTGGTGAACCGCGGCCGCCGCGGAGTCGACTTGATTAGAAGAGGCAGAAGTATTTGAAATCTGACGAGGGGTTGTGTGTTGCACTTGACGCGGCGGCGGCAAACCGCGCGGGGGAAGTCCCGGACTGCTTGGTAAACTGCTTGGATCACGCCGCCGCCGCCGCCGCCGGGAGAAAGAACTCGGATTTAAATATTTATACGGGCGAATTACATCGGTTATAAACATAGAAATTATATCTTGACTTGGCTGTAGCAGTGTGCTTGAAAGCCGCGGGCTTGGTAGCTCTCTTTATTGATTTAGCCTTTAGCTTTACCTTGCAAATTGACTTTATTATGTACGGCTTGAGAATTTCCAATGCATGTTCCCCGGTAACATAGATATTTGTTTATTATTTTTCAGCAGCTATTAGGTGTAGCTGGCGGCTTAAGATTCGCTTTCCGCGTGAAAGGTGCTTGAAAAATAATTTGACCTATAAATGACGACTTTTGAAGTCAAACAGGCTCCAGTATTTTTTTTGTTGCTATTTTTCCTTTAGTCAACACACCAAAGTTGCCTGAAAACATCGAATAGCTTTTGTCCGTCGCCCTCTAAAGGTTAACTTGATAATATACACACCTACATCCTTGTATGAAAAAGAAAAAGAAAATTCTCAAAATCATTTTTTATCGGAATAGATATTTGTTTTGCGCTAAAATATGTGACTTATGAAGTTCGACACTTCTTGTTATAACGAAAATAGCCCGCTACCTGGTAGTGCCTAAAAAGTATAAACTTTTAAGATGTTAAAACAAAACTGCAGTTTATGTGAACCCACGTGAAATTTTCCATGATATACATAGCACAATATAAGAGAACGTCTAGTTCCACTTTGCACTCGTAGTCATAGAGTAGAAATAATCAATATTAGAACAATAATACGGTGGAGTTTCTAAATGAAAGAGCAAGTTTCATACGATAGGTACGTGATATATGTACATATATATGTATATAAATGTGTGTGTGTGTATTCTTGAATAATATGCAGCGATGAGTAGCAAGGTCATGAGATATAATAAGAGAAAGCGTGTATAAGAGAACTAAACGAGATGCCATAAAAATGATAAACTATGTGAATGAATCGAACAATATATACACATAAGGGGAATTCGCGGACCAGGAGAAGAAGACGTGTACGTAAGAAACGACAAGGATATCCTGAAAAAAGTAAATGGAAAGAGCAATAAAAAAGTGAATAAATGAGACGGGGAAAGGCAAACAGGTAAAAGATGGTATATAAAATATGCGTTGATGTCGGGAGCAAGAGATGCGCGGCGCGGGGTTAAATGACAGTAAGAGGTGTATGTTGAATGAATGAAAAGCTGTAAAAAAATGTAAAGGTGTCTTAACAAAAGATGCACGAGGACAAATGGATGTAGTACGTAAAAAAGGCGAAACAGTAAAAATGTATATGCTGTAGAGCGAACACGTACTCTTACTCGTGTATGTGTATGTGTATGTTTGTGTGTGCGCGTAGTGCAGGCGAGAGACAAACTGCGTAACGACCGAAAGAATAATTTACAAAAAAGGGGAGGATATTAACTCGTGTCGAAAAATTCATTTTTTTTTTTTATTTTTCAGCTGCTCGCGGATCCCTTTGCCACACATTTCCCGGTATATTTTCGGCGTTTTATATATCACACGTACACTGTGACTGGTTTCCATAAATTTGCACGAGACCAATAAATTTCGGTATTAGTCATAAAGTTATAGATATAAATGCCCATATAAATTCATGGAATGTTTCGCAATACGGGGGCTGTTCGGAATGAAACAGGAACATAGCTTAGACAAAATACAAATAAGACTTTTTCTTTTTTATGCCTTGCTATAAATAAGAGAAACACACACACACACACACACACACACACACACACACACACACGCACGCACACATATATACATAAATGTAGGTAGGAAAATTTCAAGGGACGTCCCTATATATAGGTACGTTAAAGCAATCGTTGACAAGTCCAAATATTTAGATTCAACGCACCAGATAAGCCATAGCCGTCAGTCGAGCACTCTAGCTAGCTGCAAAGTGCAACAAATGGTTTGGAAAAAAGGGACTATACTAATTGACAGCTGGCTCCGCAGTCCGTGACGGCGCGAGTACACACGTAGCGCAGCAGTCCATTTTTCGCGGTCGCTATACATATATACACGCTGCATGTACAGCCCGAGCAGAAGAAGGCGGCACTCTTTCTCTTTCGCTGTGCACAGCACGCGCCAGGCTGCGGTCTCGAGAGGAGGAGGAGGAGGAGGAGCTGCTGCTGCCGCTATATACCGCCGCTGGCAGGAAGTAAGCGAAAGAGCGAGAAAACCGACCTCGGCGCTCTGCATTTTCAAGGCGAAATTAATTTGGCGTTCGGAATAGCTTTAAAAGCTCCCCGGTACGCTGGCGGAGGCGCGCGCGAGTCCGGAATGCTCAATGCCGGGACGTTACGCCCAGATGTGAGCCTTAAGTGACTGCGGCTGTCGTAGTCGTGCCGCCTATAGGTGCAGCGGCCGCGCCTCCGTGGCCTTTGCGCGCGCCGCGCTAATTGAGCACGCGACGCGATTCCACAATTATCCGCGCGCCGCAAGAGTTGCTCACTGTGTGCACAGACCGTTTCGCCACGATTATGCTCTCCTCTACTCCCTGTAATGGATGGGATGACCGCGGGAAAAAATACTGGAAACGCCGCGGCGATGCGATGAATGGGCGTACCGAGAGATGGGCTTTTTAAGGACAGAGAAATGCTTGGTGCGTACGCTCAATTTGTATGGGATAAGCGCCACCCCGCGGAGAAATTCGTTTAAGTGTTGAAAGGGACGTTAATTGTATGAGTCGAGTTTAGATTTTAGAATGCATAATCAAGATGAATCGTCTAATGCGGCACTAACAGAGTGCGCGTGCCAAATTGAACTTGTATTTATTAGAAATACGCGGTTACGTATTTCCTCGAAAACTCGCGCGATCATATATATCCTAAATTAGACGCGTTTTATAAGAATGGAGGTGGATCCGTTTGTCAAGGCTGCTCAATTAGTCGGTCGTTCCATCCCACGTCAATTCCTAATTTGCTTGTGTAATCTGGAAGCACGAACGAATCCGATGATGGTTGCGTCAATCGTTATGTATATATATATAGTTTTCGAATTCGCGTATTTGACGGAAACTGATGGAAATGAAAACGTGAATACGTCCGCGCGTTGAAACAATCATTTGCTTTGTGTATACGAATACAACGAGTGAACGAGTGAACGAGTGAACGGTAAATCCAACCAAATCTATCCTGCATAAAAAAGTGGTTTATCCGTGTATAGACGAGAATAGCAGCTAGTCTGCCGTCAACTGCAAAAAAGGAGCAGGTGATTTTTTTTTTTAAAAAAAGGCAAATTCAATGGCTCCGCAGGCGTATATAAGCGCGACACGCGCAGTACTCGTCCAAACGCGGAATATCATTCGACCAATATGGTCCCTCATTCCCCTTCCCTGATAAAAAAAAGTGCACAAACAATCTGCCTGTCTGTGAAAAGCGAGCGAAATCGTGTAAACATTCTAAGCCGCGAATTCGATGCGGTGAAAAAAAAAATAAAGCCCATTCTGCAACCGCGAGCATATCGACGACGACGCGCATATGTGTGCGCACGAAGCGAGAGCGGCGTTACCGTGGCACGGTCCAGAGGTGGGAAAACGATATAATTTGCGATTATAACCGGTCGAGAACGGGAGGGTTAGCCCCGATGCCAGCGTCTATATCTAGATGATTCCGATCGGACCGGACGCTCCCGCGACTACTCGTTGAAAGCGATTATCTTCTACCGCTATGAATTTTGGGGAGTGGGGCTCGCGGCAGCAGCAGCAGCAGCGATTCGTTCGCTACCGAATTGGAAATACCTTTCGCAGAATGCAACGAGACAAAGAGAGGCATCTATTGGAGGGGGGCACGGGTGCTACAGGCGCAGAGGCACGATGAAGAGAGAGAGAGAGAGAGAGAGATGGAGAGAGTTGATGAGAACGGCGCGACGCGCGAAAAAGACCGGGTACAGGGCGAGCGTCGCACATCGGCGTAATTTTGCACAATCGGCCAATCGAATCCAATTTAACCCCCGTCGCTGATTCCCTAATCGTCCAATACGCGCCTCTACGGCCGCCGTCGCCAGCCGCTGCGATATTTCCAACGGATATGCGTGCGAATCGCTATACCGCCGCGGCTGCTGCAGCTTATGCCCCCTCGACGTCCTGCTTCTCATCTACGCCCCGCGCGATCGACTCCCTATTATATGTATATATAATACAGCCGAGAATTTCAGCCGGTTAATTTTACAGTTAAATGATTGGACGTGCATTATTTTTGTGTGATGAATTTCAGGCTCCGCGAGCTGTGTATTTTGTCCGCGGCGGGCTGTACGAGCAGTGCGCGAGCAGTGCGAGCCCCTATACATACGTTGCTCGAAGGGGGGCGAGCGAGCGGCTTTTGCGGTGTCTGCGGCGCGCGATGTACGATAATGTAATTTTATCGCCTGGGGTGTGCGCGCGTAATAGCGGAATCCGTTACACTCCCACGCTCCGATAATTCTCGCGTATTTTTTTTTTCCGCTTTTTAATTACGCAATAATACATTTTATTTATATCGAGCATTCAATAAAGCTGCCCCATTATACAGTAAGAGCGCTGGACTCGGTTGTTTTTTCCGTGTAACGAATGCCAATTGAGAAATTCGAGCTGTTTCGCATCTGTTTCCTTAATTATACCAATTCAACAGAGGGGAGTCATTAGCAGAGGGAATTATTAAAATTATTATGTGTACTTTCTCGCTCATTATCGAAGAAAAATAAATTGTTTATTTACAGACATAAAACAGACTACTACGAACTTTTAAATATTTGAACTATTTTTTTTTGTTTCAAATTTCAAAAGCCCTCTAGGGTCGAGTGTACTAAATTCCATGCATTTCGTTTCGATATCTCAAATAGCTGTAGCGATATACAATACGCTATATTCAAACATATGCATATATATAGGGAAAAAAAAAACAGAATTCACACGTTCCAGTTTTCAAAGTTTTATAACATAATTTTTATCTGAAAAATGCAATACGTATACGTATATGTATCACTGCAATTTATCTTCTTTTCCAAAAGATAAAAATTATTAGTGATGCTATTATCAGTATTTATTTCGCACCGTCATAACATAAAAACGAGGAATATTTTGTAATTCGATACATAAAAATTCATACTTTAGCCAAATAAAATGTTCACATATATCTCCAATCGTTTGTTTCCACTTGAAAATAATTTCCATTTTTTCAATTTCATGTAAGTATTTAATGTTATGCATTTTATCGACGACCAATAAGCAGTAAGGACGGGAAATGGATATTCGAACGAATATTGTTATATTAATCGTGTAATGGAAAATCGCGACTGTGTAATTAAATTAAGGCTTATGGCACCCGATTTATGATGTCCGAGAAGTATCCTTGTCGATTATGTTTGAAATGGGCAATCGATATGGTTGCAGTGGTATTGACGAGCGCCAGGGGTAGGATTCCGAATGATCAGTGACCGAAGCGAACATATCCCCCCCGGCACTTTGGCTGGCTGCAAGAAAAAAAAGCAGCCTCCATGGTAGGAAACGAAGAAGAGAGAAACGGAGAGAATAGGACTAAAAACACGAAATATTCGAAAATCGATCGATTCCGGGAGGCGATGGCGATGGCGACAATGATTCGCACCGCGTGAAAATGGCATTATTCCGATCCTTATCGCAGCCTCGTCGTGATTTATGGCGCGCCGCTGTGAAAGAGTTAATGGAGGCAAAATAGCGCGTCGCGCACCATGAATCCTTCGATCTCTCTCTCTCTCTCTCATTCCATACGTATATACGTATATACGTATATACATATATCGAGGAGTATTATTGATGATGCCTGACGCAACGTAGCGCCATATCTCGTAAGCTTTAAATTTATTGGCGGGAAATCGGTGGGCCGCGTTTATCTCTGCCCCCCGATCGCTTTCCCCTCTGCAATATGACATTTTTAATAAGTTTTCACGCTTTTGATGTGTCTAGTCCACGACGCTGTCGCGAGGATAATGCCCCTTGCCTGCAATGTGGCATAACTTGCGCGTGAAACGCACGCTATATACTTTAGAAATTTTATTACAGCTTCGGTTGCGCCACCGACGCCTTTATATCGAGCTCTAAAATATTGAGCTGCGAGTCATCTGATAGAAATACGTGGCGCGAAATGTTGATACTTTTGGAAAGCTTATCGCGGGGCAAAAAAAAAAGTAGAATGCAGAGGACGATACAGTTTAGTATGCTGGTTATGCGTTGATATTGCTATTGATTAGATTGTTGTCGCGGGTTCTTTTTTTCTTTTTGTAACATTGTAATAAAATTTTATTATTTTTTTAATTAACTTGATAAAATGAAATAACTTCTACCTATTAAAAGTCCTTAGTTTTTCGTATATTGAGTAGATATTAATTTTTATCAGTTTAAATGCTAGTGCTATTGATACAACAAATTGTTTATTCTTTCAATTTTTGTTAAAAAAATATTGTAAAAAAATATAAAAATATATTTGAACTTATGTAAATAAAAAAAAGGCTTTTCGTATCCGTGCGCGATTCACAAATATTTGTGTACAAATATGTATTAGAAAAGGATAACTAATTCATAGACATGGCTTCAAATATTTTGTCGTGTTTACGATCTTCTTTTTATAGTTTTCCTTCTACTTTTATTTTACATTGCAAAACGAAGTTTCCCATGTAAGATTTCTTCAAGCGTGCAAAAAGTCGTCTATTCTATAGTCCATTGTTTTCTAAATAACAATGCAAGCCGTTTTACTACAAACGTATGTTGTTATTGCTAAAAAAATCATAATTTCTTTACAAAATCCGCTTATTTACTAAATTTTTGTCCTCTTTTGTTAGTCATGCGGATATGAGTGTGAAATAGTACATTACGCAACTAGTGAGCAAAGAAGATTCTCTCGGGAAGTGTGAAGTTTTTCGCTCGAGCGAGATAATATAAGCGCAAGCGTTCCGCACAATATTTTTTCATATAACTTGCGTTAAAGCTGATTTTGTGCACAGAGTCTGGGAAATATTTTGATTTATTTTTAATCCAAAACACAGCTGTAATATAGTTATTATTTATTGACCTATTGGTGTAGGCATTTTTCTAAATTTTCAACATGGATCGAAGTCAAATGTAAAATTTAATTAATGTATAAATTTTTAATATTTACAACCATATTTTTATGTATAAGTTTTCGATTTAATTTTAAATATTTCGGAGATTTTTGAGGTAGTGTATATATATATATGTATATATATATATTGTAACTTGATTACACGAGAATGTTTGAAAGGGAATTTATTGAAAGCTCGTGGTGTAGAAAATTTCAATATATTGATTTCAACATTTGAAGGCTATGAATTTTTTATGTAAAAAAGATCCCTATCAAATATGAGTGCAATCCGGTTATGTATGGAAATGCTTTGACCCATGGATCAGGATGACCGTAAAGACCTACAAAAAAAGTTAATGCGATAACTAATAGTTTCGAATGTACTTATGCACGATATAACAACACTACAACTGATGGGCTTCTCAGCTGCATCCGCACGACAAAGACTGGTACGAAACATACGAATAATAAATGACGAAAAATTATTCTGAATGTATAATTTTTTTTTGTTGTATGTAAAATTTAATATGTGCTATATTAATATTCACTTTTTTTCCACTTAACATATACCGCTATTGAATATTTTTAAATCATATAAATGTATTTATAAGATTTTTAAATTACCTATATTTTGAGATGTCATAAATAAAAATAACTGTCGTCATTCTTTTAACATTTACAATCTTAATGAAAATCTTTCAGATAATAGGTATTTATGTTCATGTCCACATGAGTCTAAATGGACACAAATCAGTTACATTTTTAAGTGATTGTCATTATTACTTTGCTAGAAAATTTTTTTTATACCAATAATCGTATTTTTGTTGCGGCGATATAAATATATAATCAAAATATATATAAAGTATCCTATATATAGGTATATACATATTTTAATAATATATTGGAACAAATAAATTTAGGGAAGCTAAGGGCCTGTAAATTAGCAGCAGTTTTTTTCATTTTTTACGTAGTTCTGGCTAAAAGTTGTATTTTAGATTAGTTGATGTATATTTGCTGAGTGTACAATAATATATAAAATATATAATAATAGAATGGATGGATAATTTTCAATAAAATAAATTATTATATCGATGTTTTAATTAATTTCACTGAAGGTCGTGCATTATGCAATAGTGAATGTTCCCATTAACGTTATGTAAATTGATTAATAGTACAAGAAAAAAGATTCAAAAAAGAACAGATATAATTTACATGAATATGAAAAACAATATACATTGTATAAGCGAAAATGGGTCTACATTATCCGCTACTCGCTCACTAACTATGTATACATTGTATGCACACTTCTGCATGTATACAATGTATACTATACAGAAATTTAAATTTAACATCCCCGGCCAGCAGATGTACTCAGCATTTTCTATGCTGCTCTCATCTCGGCGGGCAGAGAGCTCGCGTTAAGCGCAAGTACCTCTAATTGAAGTTGGCGACAGTTGCTCGGGGATATTAAAAAAATAGAGTAAGGAATTATTGCACTAACAGAGTGGACATAAAACTTATGAGTACAGAGATAAACCTAAAGTTGCAAAATAAGAAATTATTCAGTTTATAAATTATTTCACGGTTACGGCACGGTGTTCTTTATATATATAATTCAAGGGAAATATACGACTGTAGTGTTAAAGTTCTCACCTGTAACTTTGTTGGTATACATTATAAAATACATACATAGCGTTTTGAATTCAATTACAATTTATCTTGAATTTTTTCAAAATTAGTTTTTATGATTACTTAAATCGTATCTATGTTTATCCATAATTTGGCATCCAGCTAAAATGAATATTAGAAGTTGCAAAGTCTTTTAAAACATTCTGAATTTGAAATTCTGCGATTGAGAAGCTAATCATTATTCTTCCATCTAGTAATTTTTAATCTTAATTTACAACCTTAGTAGATGCGCTAATCAAGTAAAATACATCGCTTGCTAAAGATTTACATATTTACATAGGGAAGACGTTTCTCTTCTCGGGATTTAGTCTGGTGCATTTTTGTTGACGTGAATATGGAAAGAAGCTTTCTCCATTTACTACTATACATATTTTATTAGCTAAGATCCAAGAAGCTCAAATACAGATCAAAGGTTATAAGGCTAATTTTATGTGAGAGATAATATACGTTGTTCGGCTACATATTTACAATTCTACACCGGCTAATATTTGTTTCAATGGAGGATCACAGTGAGTTAAGAAATTTCTATGAGAAATTGAGTTATCGATGTGATATTGCAAATTAATATGAATAGTATATCTATAGACACGCATTATTAGTAGATGAGACCGAATATGGGCAGACTATGTGTAAATATAGACATATTGCTTATGCTGATTTACTTTTAAAATAAAATATCTGAATTTCTTTAGGGTTCGGGTTTAGAAAAAGTTTCGTTTCGAAATAAATCCATGAGCAGCTTAGTTAATGGCATACTTTTTTCAGTTTCGAAAGAAAAAAAAATCTGTATAATTATTTTCAAAACCAATGAAATATCTGCATGAGCGATAAATTCATAAAGGTTTGATAATTTAGTAAGTTTCATATTGATATATTGAAAAAAAAAGACTAGGAAAAAAGAGAGACATTCTCTGAAAACCATACGATAATTATTCAACTAACGGTCCAAATTCCCATATTCAGAGAGCGGGCAATGAAAAATTTCTATCACCCGATGGTGCGCTGCATCACTTTTGGAAATATACGAGCTACGGCTCGCGCGGGTATATCAAAGGCAATAAAGGGATAAATTGAATCAGTTATGATAATATATCCAAGTGTAATAAGAAACGAGAATAGAATTTGTGATGAAGGCCGGAATATTTAAAAAAGTTTCCGTGTCATTTCCGGCTTGCCGCGGTAAGGCAATAGTAGAGAGTCCGGCCAGCTGACGGGGCGCGCGGGCGCGGCGGCGCCACCGAGAAAATAAGCTCGCTCGCTCGCTCGCGGCCTAGCTCCTCTCGCCAAGTCAGAAGGTGTAATATTCCGAAAATGCATAGTAGTGAATTTCAATGAGAATGAAGCACTCGTACCTTTTTTTCTGTTTCAGCTCTTCCGTCACACGTACCTGGCCCAGTACAAGATCGTGAACCTCGAGACGCTGTAAGTAAACGAGCCGTAAGCTTATCGCATTTACGTTATAATCATATTTCAGACTTATTTCTAGCTAAAATTTAGATTTGCATTTTAATCCCGGGACGCGCAGACCACCGCCGGTGTATATAAGGCAAGTAGGAGCAGCCGCGGTAGCGAGGCAAGTCCGACGACGTCACCGCGCCGCCACCGTCCGCGAGGCGCAAATTACAAACTGTGCGAGCACACGAATTTAATCCTCCTTCTCGCCTTATATACCTCTTCGTATTCCGCCGAGGACCGCCGCGCCAACTTTCTCATCCGTGGATTTATATATTGCGCGCTGACGTTGGTTTAAGTGAGTCCTCGAAGAATGCGCGCGCCTCTTCCCTTTGTAAATCTCAACTTTAAGCTACGAAGCCGCCGCGACTTTAGCCCCACGAGGGGCTGGATATATAGGAAAAGGAGAAAAGTAAGAGCGAGAGAGGAAAGTAGCGGCAACCCGAGATACCCGACTGTCCTCCTCCGATTGTTCCTCGTGCGACTCCTTAACGACGTTACCCCCAACGAATTTCCACAAATCATTCGTTCCACTCAGACTTTCATTTTCGCTAATCCCTAACTTTATTTAATATCCTTTGCTGATTTCTTTAAGGTCCTGAAAACTGATCTTGCCGCGCGCTCAAATTTACAACTTTCAAATCCATTTACAGTGCGCGAATTAATTGTACAGCGGTATCTTTATTGCGGAACTTTTATTTTGTTGAATAACTGCCCGTTACATATACACTTATTGAGTAAACATTACAATCAAAATTTCTCGTAGTCTTCGGTAAAACATAGGTAAGCTTGAATTAAGTCTGAACATATATGATTTTAGAATATGACAAAGGAGAATAGCTACATTGTAAAAATAAAATGAAGATGTAAAATCTTAATTATTATTTAGAGTACAAGAATTGCGCTCGTTTCTTTCAGAGAACGCTACATGAATCAGATAAAAATGTGTACCTTACGAGATTTAACCTCTATACTGTACCTACTTGAGCGTCTTAACCCATTAAAGTACCAAATGTACAAGATGTTGGCGCTTGACTTTGATTTCTTACCATTCGCTCAATTTTTCTTCGATTTTAATAAAAATTAGTTCCCAAGTATTTTCGAGTATGCTCTTTTTGATGAACTCGACGTTTTTTCAAAAGAACGTAAAATAAAAGAAATATGGTTTATTTAAACCAAAAAAACTGAAAATTTTCAAATACTTTTCTTGATTTTTGCTCTGTCAAAAATAAACAAAGTGTCTAGACCATTTGATTTTAGGTTTAAAGGTGGCATGGATGTCTACTTTTTCAAACCTGTTTGGTTTTTTTTTTAATATCTTTACTAGAAAAAAAGTATGGCCGCTTAAAAATCGAGAAATTTTTGATATGTCCAAATATTCATGAAAAATGAATGTTTTTAAAATGTATAAACATCAAGAACATCATTACTTAATGATAAAATTTTCAAAATGTCGAATTACTGAACGTACATAACCTAAAAAAATCAACATTTTTTAATAATTTTTGAAAATTTTATGGTATTTCATTAAATTTAACAATTGCAAAGCAATTTTTAATAAAACCTAATTTAAAAAAAATTCTAAAAATTCAAAATGGCTGATCCAACATGGCGGATTAAATTTTTATTTTTCAGTATTTTTTATTCAAATTTCACAGGAGGGTTTTCGAGGTCGCTAATCACGAATTTATTATTATTTTTGCAACATTTAAAATAGTGGATCCAATATGGAGTATAAGAGGCCATATTTTTTTCTAGTAAAGATTTTAAAAAAAAAAAACAAATAGGTTTGAAAAAGTAGACATCCATGCCACTTTTAAACCTAAAATCAAATGGTCTAGACACTTCTTTTTGTTTTTGGCAGAGCAAAAACCAAGAAAACTATATGAAAATTTTTAGTTTTTTTTTGGTTTAAATCGGTCATATTTTCTTTATTTGGCGCTCTTTTGAAAAAACGTCGAGTTCATCAAAAAGAGCATACTCGTAAATACTTGGGAACTAATTTTTATCAAAATCGAAGAAAAATTGAGCGAATGGGAAGAAATCAAAGTCAAGCGCCAACATCATGTATGTTTGATACTTAATGGGTTAAGGAAAATTTTATTTGATTTTACATAAATTTTCCTTACGGTATCAAAGATAAATATTTGTTTTAACTTTATAAACAGTATTAAAATAACTTTAAAAAATTATATAAAAGATCCAAAATGCGGATAATGTGATTATTCTCCTTATCTATGCAGCCTTATCATTAATATTTCCTTATTGTTAATCTTAATGAATCATTTGGATCTGGCACCCTCCAAACGAGATGAAAACTTTTATTCTGAAGCCTTGTATCGTACAGATGTTTTCCGATTACAAAGTGTTCATGCTACACGCTCGATCAGGTCAATATAAAGTATAAGTTTATTCGCAGTGACCTAGTAAAGTTTTAATTGGAAGTTTAACGTGAACCTACCGGCGCGTTTTCAAGCATAGCAGCTCTGAAAATCTGTTATCATAGTTGTCAAATTAGATTTTAAAATCTTTCAAAATTTCTATATTCTCAAAAATGAATTAGTTACCTATCATAAAAATAATTAAATTAGGATATGGTTTCATTTGTCAGCCTACAGGAATTTCAATTAATAATCCCCGTAATTTTTTCAAGATTTTTAATTAACAGACTCTAGTTTAACTTGGGAGATTATAGAACAAGCACACTAAACAACGCTAATGAATGCTACTTTTTAAAATTTGCACTACTAATAGAATGCGTTATGTCCCATTTTCTCTCTAACGTAAGCTTGGCTTCATTTTTCTAATTATGCGAATAAAATGAAACGGTTATACATCCAACATCAGTTTTTGCACATGAAAAAAAAACCTTTTTAAAGTAGTAAGGAAAGAATTTATCGATCATCATCCAGCAAAAGCTCGATAGAATTATAGACACATTTTTTCCCAACAAACCCTACGAAATGAGTATACGAGAGTAAAGAATTAAAATGAAAATAAAAGTTACATTTCGCCTCCGGCTATCTACTGGAGTACTTTCAGAGCGTTGGCCTTTTAAGAAGTGTGCCAGGGAGATACTCTCTTGTTTGGTTATTTCATTTTTTCTACCCTAGATGGAAGCCGAACTTTCGATAAAATTACCACTAGTAAATTTATCATTTCTCTCTATACAGGAACCTCCAACCGGCTTACAGTTTTGCGTCTAAGATAAAAGCTGCTTGTCATCTTACTGGTGAGCCCAGCAGGTAGCTGGGGGCGAAATGCAACTTTCATTTTCGTTATATATATCGTAGATTTTACTCTCGAATACTCATTTCGTAGTATAGGGTTTATTGACTGATGTATTCTTAAGCAGTCCACCTTACAAGGGAAAATTATGAGTCTAAAATTCTATCAATTTTTTGATAGAATTTTAGATAAATTCTTTCGTTCCTTTTATTTTAAATAACTGTCCAGCGATAGTTATCCATATACAACTTTATATTCTATCAAAATATTCGCATCACAGTTATTAAAAACTTTTTTATGTACTTTGGCCACCGTAAAACAGCTCGCTTCCTGCATGGAAAAATTAACAAAACACATTAGACGCAGTATAACTCATCCATTCGTTCTTTCGTATGATCTCTCTCTCTCTCTCTCTCTCTCTCTCTCGCTCTGTCTCGCTCTCTCTCGCTCTCTCTACAACAACACATGTGTGCGATTTATATATGGTGTTAGGAGCAGCGTTACCAAAAGTGGCATCGCCAGAGAGGGAAATTTGAAAAAAGTCAAAAAACACGAAAAAAAGTAGACAGAAAAAAATATTTTTATACATTGATAATTTCAAATAAATTAAAAGTAACAAAGTTACAATGCCAGCATTAATTAGCGTTCAGTAAAATAGAGTTCAGTAAAATTATAAAATAATTAAACTTTAATTTGAAAGTGTAATAATAATGATTATTGTTAAAAAAGTGATATATAAAAGTAATTGTTGTACAGCCGATCTGCATTACCCCGTGCGCGGCACCGCGTTGTATTTATAGTCGACTCTTCGCGAGTTCATCTGTTTACGTACGTGCAGTTAACCGTGTACTATTCTCGCGCGGGCTCACGCCGCGTGTTGCCTCATAATATTTATATTTTTGTATTAATCAAATTTACTTTTGAAAATAAATTAGCTTGAATGAATAATTTGAGGACATTATATTTAGAAAAATCGAATTTTTCATAAGGCAAAGGAATTATAACACATAATACTTATAGTAATTTATATAATTAATAAGTAGATTTACGGATATTTAAAATCATAAAGAATATACTCAATGAACAGACTTTAAATTTTATCTCATACAAAAAATATATATTAGATAAAATAAAATAATAGAGATTTAGAGTACTGCTAATTTATTTTAGAATACATTTGACTGATAGATATAGACCGCTTTGATTTACCTTGTTTGTTTGTATTTTAAATAGGACGCTCTGTGATATTACTCGAAACATTTTAAGACTGATTTTTGTGTTAAATTTTAACTTATGCTGTGATATCATAGATAGTAAGTATTTTAGAAAATGTAAAACCATATGCATATAGTTACCATTCAATTTTTGTATGAATTTGCAAATAAACAAATATCTATCTATCTATCTATCTATCTTTTACGCCCGCGCCTTTAGTGAGTTGCTTGCGCGACGCGGGCCAGAGTTGCCTCTCGCTCTTTCATATAAATCCTGTTTTTCATCCGAATCGTTCCGTCTATGCGCGACTTGTAAGCAATGACCATGCCAGTCACAACTCGAGTCGTTATTACTCCGCCCTCGGGCTTCCAAGACAGCTTTTTTCACCGCAGTGGCCAGTCGCTAGATATCTTTTTTCCCCCAATACGCATATATCGTATGCTGCAGACTTTGCTTCATCTTTCCTCTTCTGTATAGGACCTATAGCGGAGCTATCTATCTACTTGAATTCCAATTGAATTTCTATAATACTTTCTCTGTGGATTCATCGTAATGAATTAGTATCGCGTGAAAGGGAAAAAATGCCGTACTTTATATTTGGTATTTGTACGTACCAACTAAACCTTCTCTGAATAGGCATTCTGCTTCAGTAACATAAACTCTCCAAGCCAAAATAGTAAATCGATAATAAATTCGATCTTTATAGTGAGTCAAAGACAATTTGAACTTTATGCTAAAATACTAGAAAATCCTTTGGAATTGACAAGTCAGTAATTCAGGATTAGAGAAAATATGTAGACTTTATAAAGGCAGTATATAGTAATATCTGTCAAAATATAAATCTGCTTTATACGCGAGATGTATCTGAAAAATATTATAAACGAAGCGGGAGTATAGGAAACGATATGATCGACGCCAGTAGTTTGTACGCCGGCTTAACTGCGCAACGTCAACAGTTTTTTGTCCGCGATTGATTCTCACGCAAAGCCAAATAAAAAAGCGCTACTTTTATTTCTCCCTCCCAATAAATAACTTTTATATGCATTCTGCCAACGGGCGAAAACAACTCGTGTATTTCCCCGCAGAGCACTTGTGGCGATGCAATTCGTATTAGCCTCTCCCAGCCCAGCCTCCCTTTCTCTTTCAAGCTATTTCTCTCTCTCTCTCTCTCTCTCTCTCTCTCTCTCTCGCTCGCTCTCTTCGCTGGTCCTCATTCCCGATTCAGATACTGCGGCGCACGGGATAGACGTCGGGCAAAGAAAAAGGGAATAGCCTAGACTGGATCCTCCCTTTGTCCGCGCATCTCCTCGTTTTTCTCCCCGATGCACTTGGTCGCCCTCGGCCTCGAAGAAAACGAAAAGGGCCGAGGAGACGGACTCATCATCGTGTCGTCGTCCGCCTCCTCTCCCTCCTCCTCCTCCTCGTCTTCTTCGTAGTCGCAGAAGTGGCCCGTAGGAATTTCTGGACAATGCAGTTATCCCTCCGTACAACCCTCCGGCTCTACTCCCCCCTGTCTCTCTCTCTCTCTCTCTCTCTCTCTCTCTCTCTCTCGCTCTCTCTCTTGGACGGCTGCACGTAATATATACAAACTACAGCCCCAGACATAGGGTCTCGAGGCAGACGTGTGCACGTACGTATCCTGGTATAGTGGCCCCCGCGGGGGTAAAGAGGAGGAGGAAGAGGAGGAGAAGAGCCACCGCGTTATATACACGTCTCCTAGGGATGTATATATGCGCACACGTACAAAGCCTTAGTTGCGCCGTTGGATGTACATAGTGGAGTGACTGGTTCCCATCATAAACTGAGGGGGAGGGAAGGAGAGACAGACTCCTCCTGCACCGCATGAATACCGCCCCGAACCCACCGGTCCGCTCTGCTCCCGCGGCGGCTTTATTTATAGATTTTTCGACGGACGCGAAATATAGCGATGATGTTTATATCTGCGGTATACGGAGGCCTCGATGTCGCCCTATGTCGCTTATTATCTTTGCCGAGCACGTGTACGGGACATTATTATGTAAACGCTAATTCAGCGAGTTCAAAGTTGGGTGCAGATATGCCTATACGCAGGCGAATATTATATCAATGTTTTTCCTTGCATTTGTTTTGTCCGTCAAACTTAAATTGTTAGGGTCTTTTTAACTATTGCTGGCGAGTGGGACAATTTCAAAGGAAATAACGAATTGTATATCGGGATTTTCTCTGGAAGTTATGATTGATATCCTAGATCGCTGGAAGCTTCTGTTGAAAAATGACGTATAAACTGAAAGGAAATCTAGCATTCGAACGGTATTCAACTTTTTTTATGTTCTTACAGCCTCTGGCTGGCCGCGAAAATTAATAAAGAAATTTTCAACATTTCATTTTTTTTCGAATAAATCAATTATAGTTCACGTTTATTCACTCAAATTATTTATTTATTATTCAATAATATGCTTATTTTATCTTGAATCAACGATAATATATGTATATTTTCAAACTAAACCGTACATTTCCAGCTGTATTATTTGCGAAACTCGAAACGCTTCATTTTTCCAATGTTTCCGCAAATTCACATTTTTGACCAGACAAATTGATGTGGAATATATCGAGTGCATACATAGCCATCTCTCGGTATGCCAAGAGAAAGGTGGTTTTATCGATTTTCTTATCGCGTTCGCCTTCCTTTCCGTTGCTTACTCACGCAATTTCCAAATTCGCTTCCGTGCTTTCGTGACTTTATATACTATACGTATAGAGTGAGTGAGAGAGAGAGAGAGAGAGAGAGAGCACGGCACGGGAGCGAGAACGTGGGAGTGAGCGTGCGCTTGATGTATACGCTAATTTTTTCCAATTTCTTCGCTCGAGAGCAGCCTCTGTGTACATGGAAAACGCAGCTGAAATTCTGCCTCCGCTGAACAAACAATGATTTCACCCGGTTGCTTTTTTCAGCTCCCAAAGCCACTCTCGATATGCATTTTTCAGATTATTCGTTAAGTATGCGGATTGCAGTGCGCGGATCGACTTATTGGAATTTGATTATGTTATTTCGAAAATTCTTTTGCATTAATTTTTATTCGACTCTGCTGTACAATCCGAAAATCGACGAGGCAGCTTTTTTCGCTAAAGTTGGTACACGGAATTCAGCTTGTGTTCCGGAAGTAAAGAGACCTTTAAGGGAAACTGTCTTGAATTCAACTGGACTTGGGAATAAAAGTCGAGAGAATTTCTGCACGAAAAGCAGTTTTTTCAAAAAGTTATTCCAAGACACTGTAGTTGCAAAAGATTAATTGCCTCATCCAAACTGATTCTATAGGTGTTTGAGTTCCAAGAAATTGTTCGTAAATAAATATATTTATACATATATATTTATATATGTATACATGCATATCATTGAAACAGCAATTTGTGTTGAATGAAATTTACTTTCTCGTCATTCATTTTCATTTTCATTTACTTCGTCAGGGTAAGTCAGACATATGTGGAATAAAATTTCGAACAGAACACTTGTTTAATATCTACAACTATTATAAACTGTGGAATTTGATCTATGGAATACTCAGGAATTCATTTCCATTGTTAGTATAACTTCCGAGCAGTGGAATGAAAAAATCATTCACCCGTACTCAATGAATTGTATACGAAGGGTGAAGGTATATTCTACGATACTGCCTTATATAGAGAACAAATAATATTTTTGCGCCAATCCGGTTTAATTGTACTTCGTTCCAAATGTCAGAGTTAAAATGCAAAGCCAAATATGATTAATAAGTAAAATAGTAATTCGTAGATAATCAGATGGTTTTAAAATGTGACGATGGTGCAGTGCAGCCCCCTATTTACCACCTTAGAATACAATAATCGTTTTAACTCTGAGGAATTGCACTTAGCCGGATCCCCCCTACACAAGAGAAATCATATATGCACTGAGAGAACTAATTCGTACGGTCGGTCATAATCTGTTGCGCAGGCAAGAGACGCTGCTGAGCGGGAACGAGTCGTCGGGCCTGCAGCTGGCCCTGTGGGCGCCCCAAGGCAACGGCTTGGTCTACGTGTTCCAGAGCAACATTTATTATCGACCGCAGGCCGAAGTTCACGAGGACTATCAGATCACAGAGAGCGGTGCCTTCGGTACCATCTACAACGGCGTACCCGACTGGGTTTACGAAGGTGAGTCCTCCCTCTCTCCCTACACATATATACACACATGCATGTACACATATATAGATACATATATATATATATATATATATATACGGCATATAGACCTCGCGCAATATTATTTCGCTGGGCGCGTAATCGTCTATTCGACGCCGCGTGTTCTACATGCAGAGCCCAAGATACTGACTGCCACATCGTATCGCCACCATAACAGGTTTACGTATTTTCGCGTCGGCTGTTTCGCTCGCTGCGTCGTCGTCGTCGTAGCACTGCGCCTCGCGCCCTCCTATAACGTATACATACGCGCGCGGCGTACACTATATAGGGATGTATATGAAGAGGCCGAAATATAGCTGCTGTTGCACGGCGCACATACGCGAGCGGCTTTTATGCGATTCACGCATAGCTCTCTCTCCCACCTTGATTCCCCTCTACACAGTCAATTTCCATCTCTCTTTCTCTCGATCTCTTTCGCGCGCTCTCGGCCCACTCCCCGGAGAGAAGGAGAGACTCTGTGTACGTCACCGAATACGAGGCATTCGTTCCATTCGAATCCTCGTTCCTTTGCTGATAACATTTCCGAATTCGGTTTGATTGGAGGCCTTCAAACTTTTTTCTTATCTCTCTTCTTTTTTGTTTATGAAAGGCAACAATGTGTGTGCACGGAAATTCAGACTCGGCTGCAGGATTCCTTTTGAAGACGCGATTCGGTTATAAAATAGTTATCAATGCCCAATAGAAAAATCTTTTTTCTTTTTTTTTTTAACCAATCCATCGTAACTATTTACGTGTAGTAAAGTTGACGATTACGTTGTTAATTACTTTCACAATGGAACTTGGTAACTGTGCACGCGTATAAGTGTTTTGGTACTTAGGGCTGCAGAGAGGTAACTTCTATACATTGAACGTAAGTGCTTTTCCACTGAAATAATGTAAGACTACTGAATCAGTAGAAGTTTGGTTTCAGATGCAATTGTTTGAAGTAGTGCAACTTGTAACATTAGCTAACTAAGTAACGAAAGCCGTTACACTAACGTATTCTTAATGAGCATTTTATTTACATATTTTTTGCCAGCTCCATTAGGAGAGTTTATTTATGTGAAATTCGGTAGATAGTCAGTTGTATTATCGATTACGGGCAAAAAAAAGTGATAAAATTGTGGTTTTATTTACCGGCCTTTATACGCGGACAAACAGCGCATGCACAAAACCATATCTGCGAATTAGTCATTCATGAATCATATAATCCATTAATCACAGCCGAGTAGCCGCACGCTCGAAAAAATATTTTTATTATGCCCAATTTTCATTCTCATCATTTTTTTCCCGCTGCTTTCTTTTTCCGCCTGCCAATTCAGTTCCGAAATCAAACGTATAATGGAAAACGCCAATTGCTTCGCTCAGCTGTGTTCGACAGTATCCGCGCCTATTCTCGAAGTCCATGGACAAGACACGATGTTATATTACGCAGCGAGCAAACTCTCCTTCCGCGGAATCGTCCAAATCGATCCTTCATTTTCTAAGAGCCCTCTTTCTCTCGCTAGTACCTATCAAGAATAACGATCGCGTGGGGCGAACCTTTGACGAAATATACTCGTGCCCACGAGACAATGCCATTGTGTAGTATCGTTCCGCTCGTCGAGCGTGCCATCGTAAACCCCCCGCGTAACTCCTTCGAGCCGCCGCCGTAACTTTGTAAATTTCGCAAATTAGACTAAACCCTAGCACGAATTTCCCGTATATACTCTACATCATAGACTTCTCAAAACTGTGAAAAACCATCTTTTCACATTGTGATCAACTGCAATAATGGATATATGTCACGCAAAATATACGAGTGAAATTCACGCGGAGGACGGATATGCACTCGATTGAGATTCCAATTTAAAATTCATCGGTGTGCTTTCGGTTTAATCGAAGAAAAATAAAGCGACATAGAGACACTACCCTCCATCAAAACGTGACACGTCCAGAGCCCGGCCGGCACGAATTGCTCTGCTTTTTATCCCAACCCCCACTCCGCGCGTACGTAATAATACTACTATATGCGTACCCCCTAAAACGCTGTCCGAAATAAAATCAGCAAAAAAGCATCGAAAAAGATTTATAAGTGACAGACTGGATGACGCAGCTTTTACACTCCGTAACGGGCTCGCAGTCGATTGATTCGTTAAACTGTACGTCGAGCTCTCCCCCCTCTCTCTCTCTCTCTCTCCTTTTTTATCGCCGGCTGTCTGTCTTTTTCGCTCGCTGCCCTCCCATCTCGCGTCCACTGCGCGCCGCACAGCTGGGAAATTCCCTTATCAGCTGCAAGTTTTACTATGCATGAGGGCCACCGCATCTCCCCTCCCGTCGGCTCTCGTTCACCGTCGCGCGGTCACGCACAGAGTAAGTGTCGGCCTAAAACTGAGCTGCTACCAAGAGCTCCGCAGCTCTACAGGCGACCGATCGAAATTAGCACCGCAAGTGCGGAGAGCGCAGAATAAAAAGCTCGAGAGAGAGAGAAATCGAACTTCCGCTCTCTCCTCCTCTACCTCTTCCTCGCCAGCCTCTCGCCCGCGTATATACCCTGTCTATGCAGTGCGTTCGAGGTTCCGGGCATCGACTACGTGACTCGACTGACCGATGTGCGATGAGCGAGAGTTGCGTGGGAGGAGGGAGAGCGAGCAGCAGCGTGCGCCTCGCGGTCATTACGAAATTTTCGGTCTGATCACTCAGCTGCAGGATGTGCGCGTCCCTTGCCCCCAAGACAAACTGTGTATATAGGCCGGTTTGTCTATATGTACCAGGCGGCAAACACGCGTGTACGACTAAGCAAACGTTCGGCGCACTCGAATCACCTGTGTGCGTATACCTGAACGCGTTTGACGCTGCCGAGAGAGCCGAGCTCTGTACGCAAGTCACTCATTTTGAAGCCGCTTAATTTGGGGGAGAGCATACACCTGTTTGAGCGCTTTGACTGCGGTCTAATCTGCGTGGAGCTTCTTTTATGGTCGCTTCACCATTCGACAAGTGTTTAGAGCTGTTTGCTGCCTCCTCGAAGATCAACGCATACCTTGATCGTTTGGAATGTCTTGTGCGAACGCGTCAAGTATTTTGATCGCTTTGTGCGTTTGATGCGACTGTATGAATTGACGATATACTGTTATACAGGTCAAAGATTACGTTTTTCGCGTAATTTGGTCTCCTGATAATGATATTTTGGACAAGTATATAGTTTTCATACCTACTTATAATAGTTACTCATTTTTTAATATCTAGTATATTCTTATTCTTATATACGGTGTCTTTCAAAATTTAACACGTACAACGTTTGTAGAATAATTTTAAATATTCAAAAAAAGGTGCAGAAACCAAAAATATTTTTATGTGACACTGTAATAATACTACCCTTTAACTTTTATTTGTTTTAATAATACAAAAATATTATGAAGAAATTTTATTTTCATAAAAGCACACTTCATTTTATGTTTCATAAAAGTAAATGAAGATTTATTTGTTAACAATATTTTATGTAAATATTGGAAATTATATTGCACATTTTACTAGTACATCTGCTTTACAGTCCACTTTTTCGCCATCGCGTCGTGATCATCAAGGTCGACCATGTCCTAAAAAAAATAGTCATGGATCTCTGACTAAGGAAGACTATGATCTTCCAGAACCGAGATAAGCAATTTCAATATGAACATTTAATTTAGTTTATGAAATATTACTAAAAGGACAAACAAATTGTTCTGATTTATCGTGATGCTTTAGTGGCACTGAAAAGCACATTGAGATTTGAAAAATTAAAGTTTGCGACATAGTTACGTGTACGCATCAACAACACTTAATGGGCCAGAGATTCTGTATACCATATGGATATTATTCACGCACGAGACCGCAATTTTTCATGTATAAAGTTGAGTAAGATTGTTCCAAAGTTTGGGTAAACTTTCTCTACTGCTTCGTGCCATGAAAAGAGACATTTTGATTTAATTCCCTCTAAGCTCGTGTCTGCAATTTATTACTCTAGTTTCTACCTACTGTTCAAATATTGAATCGAGGTTTTGTACATCGAATGTCAAAGAAACGTGACACTGTAAAGCCGTGACTAATTGGCTTGAATTACGCCTCTCATCAATTAGAAAAGAATTTCGGCATATTCCCCAATTAAAAACTTGTTGCGCGTCCATTAAAATGCGCATCAAACTTACTTAGCCCATCATAAACCGAGGACTAATTTGTCGCGAAAAACGTCAGCACGCGTAGCCGCGGCGTTGTAATAAGTGTTGTTTTTGCTCTTATTAGCCGGTAAAAAGCATGCGCCAAGGTGGAATGTAGGGGATGAGTGTTTTTCAAGTGTCGGATGTGACGTTAACAGCGTCGAGGGGATTTGGGAAAAATACTTTCGCAAATCCCACGCCCGTTAATGGAGCCTCAATTCTATACTTAGAAAAGTCTGATTCTCCGATGCTACGTTGCTCCTCTCGTATTGCCTGCAGGACGCCGCCCGAGCACTCGTGCACACAGTTTTCCGCGGATGAGCGGAATTCACGAGTATGTGTGTGTGCGAGAGAGAGAGAGAGAGAGAGAGAGAGAGAGAGATGTGCAGCGGATGTAGCGCGTCTCAACGTTTTCGTTACGTGTAGTTTCCCATTTCAAATAGCTCTCGGTCCTATATACCTTGTCCTTTCCTAATAACTTAAGGGAGTTTAAGCTTAAAAATAAACCTTCGAGACTGAAAACAAAGCGCTGGCGTTGCGGAAATACGCTTAAACTTTAGGATCGCCTACCTATATTAGAAGATCGGTGTACAACCCAAAGTTTTGTTTTCTTTACATTTTCAACATTGTGCAGGGCAGTGTGAAAATGAAATGAGTATTTTCGGATCAATTCACTCTTTCTGATCTTATAAATATGCTGATGTGACGTTAAGTAATTGAATTGAGTATTACATTAAATTTGGACGTAAAAGGTTCAAGTACACGCAAACTGGGAAAAATTCAACACTATAAGTCCAAACTTATTTATTCAACAACAAAAATGTCGCTATTGAATATTATTTATCTATTTCTATCTTGCTTGTTTTCATTTTATATGACGTATTTAAATGTCAAAAAGTTGAAACAATACGTAATAAAGTCTACATAATACTGCATTCCTGTGTTTGTCGACGGTACAATTGGTAGAAGAGCAGCGTTATTTATTCCAACTGAAATGACTTCGTAAAGTAAAGCCAAGCTTATATTCCTGCTTTATTGACTTACTTTTCCGTAAATATAGCAAGTAACGCAATATATCCCGTAATGAGTAATATTCGATAGCAAGCGTATATTCAAGAGGTTGTGCGCAAGCCGCGGCGAACCGCGACATTTGGCGTTGTTCTTTGGATGTGCAGCGACGCGAATGAAAAGGTCACATTAAATCACAGCTTTTTATTCTATTTACCCGCTACACGCAATGATAGTCTGCATGTAAATTCGATTGGCTATAGCCGGAAGCGTCGCGCGAATATTCCTCAGTGAACGGATACGTCGCGCGATCTCCGACTCCTCGTTCTCTCTTCTATCTCCCACCCCCCTGCAGAGGAGGAGAGGAGGGGCGAGAGCGAGGCAAGAATATCGGTATTCCGAACACGAATCTGATTTGGAATTCTATGTTCTCCTTATGCGAGCCGCAATGCTCTCGTCGCCGAGGTGTAAGCTTTAAGTTGGCCGAGAATATGAATGAAAAGCGAGTGTGGACAAGAAGAAAATAAATCGTGTTTTCGACGGCCCTTTCCGAACTATCCCTCCCCCCTCCTCCGCGCATACTCTCGAACGAGGAGCGGAGCGTCGGCTGTCGCCTGAGTGGCTGCGCCAGAGTTGCAGAAGAGAAAGATGTGCTGCTTCTCGATGAGCGAAGGGAGTGACTTTTCTTTTGCAGTTTTACATCGACTATGGAGGATTATCTGATCCTCCGCTTGGAAATTCTCTTATCTCGTAAACGTTTGTCTCTCGGAACTACTTTCGTGTAGCTGTGCAAGCTCGTGCACAATAATGTAATGCAGCGTTGGAGTCTTTCGTATTCGCGGAATTATGTTAGATTTTGCTTTCAAGCAAATTAGACGGATTTTAAGACTAAGCTCATTAGCATATATGAAGTTTGAAATATTACCGCTATGACATATTACATCTACGTCAGTTTTTGTCTTGACAAGAGCGGAAGGAAATAAAACTTCCAATTTAAGATATCTGAAGTTTAATCTGATTATTCAGATTTCTTTCTCTACCGAGAAGTTTTGAAGAACTTCCAGATTCGATTTCACCCAAAATATTTTCTCATTCTATTACTAGTTTTGCCTAACTTTTTTACTTTTTAAATTTGAATTTTTTTTCGTTTGTTTATTCGAGTTTCAATTACCGTAGATGTACATAGTCAGTTACTATAACGTGTTGATCACTCTCTGTGTTCAAAGATATTTTGTTTGTTACAATTGGTTTATTTATTATTTTAAAACAATCGGTGTACCTATATTTTATGAGTTATTAATAAATATTATTTACCATAACTTCTAGATTAAATTTACAATATAAATTCATTATATAATGACAAACGATCCGATATATAAAAATTAAATATACAAAAACACTAACGATTTGTCATTTATGATTGATAAATGATAAAGGAGACACTCTATAGCGATGACGAAATAGTTCTCTAAAAGTTTGTAATAAAATCGTATAAACTTCAAAATGCTTTCTGGAGCCACTCTATCATTTTTCCACGTGCTATCGAAGTTGGACTTCCATCATATTTTTCCTGGAAGGGGTTGAAATTGATGTGAGCCACCGTATCTACACCAGTGTCGTTAATTCGCACGTACGCAAAATAAAATACGATTGAGAGTGGGAACAATATTTTATGGAACTGAAAAACAAAATCCTATTTGATTTTGAAATCCATTTTATGGTCCAAAGAAGAATATTCTGAAACAAAAAAATATTTTGCTTCTCTCGAATAATAAATGTAATCGATACTTTATTCTGAATATTTAATATATAGCATGATAAAACATTGAATTTAGCATGTCCGTCTTGCAAAATTGCAAAATGAAGTCTTACAGCAGATTAAAATGAATCATCAAAAAGCTGTGCAACGGTAGAATCTGTTAACACAGGGAAGTTGAAAAGGTAAAGCAAATAACGAAAGTACGAGAAGGAAAAAAGAAAATCGCTGTAACTCAACAGCTATCCGAAACGGTGTCGACTAAAAAATCCTCACATGCCACTTTCGCTTTCGGGGTGTATATATATAGGGGAGTTACGTGATCGAATCTTTGGCTCTCTTTCCGCGCGCAGTATATAGTCGCATCACACCGCTCTCTTTCTCTCTTTCTCTTCCTCCTACTCTCTTTCGTCCCTAACACACATATCCCTCGGTATACGCCCCGTACAGGATGCCGGATCACAGAAAACAAATCCGACTGTTGAAAAATGCGAGTATACGCTCGCTCGCTCTCTCTCTCTCTCTCTCTCTCATTCTTTTTCTCTCGCTCCGTGGATGTGCCACGAACGTGAAAATTGAAATAGAAGGTGCATACATCGAGGAGGTGTCATGGGGTTGGGGGTAAAATCCGATATACAGCATGCATGCACAGACCCACCCACACACACACACTATTGGAGTACCCCCCTGGCGCCCAAAACTCAGGAATACGGCAGAGGCGAGGAGAGAAAGAGAGAAAGAGAGAGAGAAGAGAGAG
This sequence comes from Megastigmus dorsalis, assembly GCA_900490025.1. Lineage (NCBI taxonomy): Eukaryota > Metazoa > Arthropoda > Insecta > Hymenoptera > Megastigmidae > Megastigmus > Megastigmus dorsalis. The sequence goes on from UELU01130842.1 coordinate 36,275, forward strand.
AGAGAGAGAGAGAGAGAGAGAGAAACGGATGGTGACTGCGGCGTTTGCTGACGCGACGCAGTGCTCTTCCGCACGACACATGTAAATCAGTCTTTATTTCGCGGACTGGATCGCAGCTGAGAGAGCCGCAGTCGTCGTGTGCAGGAGAGAGATAGAGGGAGAGCGAGAGGGAGTCCTCCTACGCCGCAGGCACGGGTCCTCGTCGTTGAGTCCTCTGTGTGCCTCGGCTCCCCCTCCATCTCCCTCTCCCCCTTCCCCACCCGATGAAGGTGCAGCGTCGGCGTAAAAGTCGTCGTCGTCGCCGGCGAGTCCTCGGGAGCTGACGCGAACGAAATACAAGCTGTTGAAAAGTTCTTGGCACGCGTTCGCGATTTCCCTTCCCCCCATTTTCTTCTCCCTTTCTCTCTCTCTCTCTCTCTCTCTTGTCTGTCTCTGATTTTCTCTCTCTTTGGGCACGCAGCGCGCGAGCTGTAGTCGTCCCCCCGAGAGGCCCACCCGCGCTCCCTCGTAGCACAGGTATCGACAGACCATCGACTGGCATTACCGTATCGGACTACGGCTGGCGGATCCGATAATGTACTTCTTCGCCGACTGTACGAGGGGGGAGGGGGGAGGAGGGGAGAGGCTGAGGGTAGTCGAGACGCGAGCGCGGGACCCGCGAACGACGCTGCTGAATTCTAATCGACTCTCAAGAATGTAATCTTCGCCCTCCCATGCCTTTGCCTTCCCGCCCCTCGAGCCCGACCTTCATGCTCACTCTCCGTGGATGCTGGAAAACGATTGCGCCATTTGGTTTTTCTGCGCTCTTTCCCGCTGGTTCTTTTCCGTTGGGACGCCGACGACGATAAAATTCTATATGCTGCTGCTGCTGCTGCTGCTGCTGCTGCTGCTGCTACTGCTCTTGTTTTGCTTTGCCTTTTGGAAATTTGCCTTTCTTCGCTTTAAGGCTGAGCGCTTATTTGCGAGGATGGGTGTTCGATAAAGTCGAGTTCTGTTTCGGCACACAGCTAGTATACGTATACCCTATTTTCGAAATTGCTAGTTTCCTTTAGAAGGAATTTTTACTCCTCAAGGCGATGGCACTTCAAAATACATTATTTCAATAATTTATTATGCGCAAGTGTGAACTTTCAAATGAATCGTAAGGTCGTAATATTTTAAGATACCTAAATAACTTTCAGATTTTTAAACACTAGAAACTTTAGCAGTTCCCGTAACTGAATTTGAAGTTAAAGTTTTTACAATAAATACAGTAGATATATGAATTTTAATGTTCTCTTTATACATTTCTTTTTAAATTTTGTTCTTTCTTTGTTTTCTTTTTTAACTTATTTTTGTAACCTTAAAAGATTTGCTCTCTTTCTTCTCCAGCTCTCATCCTCTTTTCAATAATTTTCTCATGGTAAGCTCTTCATTCGGTAGATGTACTTACCACAGGAATTTTTCCTTTGCCTCGCTTCTTTTTCTTATCGGTTTCTACCCTAGTTGAATAAAGAACATTTCAAAAAGAGAAGAAATTCTTGAATTACATTCTAAAACAAAAATTAATAAGTAAATATTTATTAACTATATCTATCATTTTGGTCTTTATTAACTATTCCAACTAAGAACACTGGTGTCTTAGTAATTCAAGCTGTAACTTCTTGACCAAGTATTACACGAAACCGTCATAGGCATACTAGAATATTCCTCATAAGTCATAGGCATCACTTAGTAGTTCACCGAAACCACTTATAGGCAGGAGCAATTTGCTGGTAGGAGCTACTGAATCTGATAACTTTAAAGAAATACAATTTTAATAAATGCTTTTGGAAAATTCTGTTCCTCTAATGCGGTATTTCTTTAATCCTCAGTTCCTGGAGAGATGTTCTGACTGAATATTTTCTTTTTTAATCTAAATTTGTAGCATCAAACTACGCACTCTTACACATACTAAAAGCTTCTTAGAAATTGCAATAGGAATTTGCACAAATTTTAGATAAAAGTACTTAGTCATTTTAAAAACAACTTTGAAATCTTTCTGAATTAAAGTAAACCAGTTTCAGGCTAGAATATGAATACGAAGATAATAAATTGATCAATTTTTTATCCGACTATAAAAAAATTAAGATCTTAAGTATATGTATAAGATTAAAAAATATTGTCTCTATAACATAGGTACTTATGTAGTTCCAATATAAAATATTTTAAAGTAGGTATCACAATTAAATAAAATTTATTCAATTCAAATAGTTGGTCCTGAGTAGTACAACTATACATTATGTTTACTTATTTAAATTTTATGCATACATATCATTTGAGTAATAGGTCGATTTTTGCTGCTATCGAGAAACAAGCTATCTATGCTAATTAGTTAATTATGCATTATACTGGTCCTTATTGACAAATATCGTGTACATGTATATATAAGTAATTTGTCAATTTAATCAATAAGAGACCAATTTAATTTCAAAATATGTTGAATTAGTTATTATGACACGTCTATAATAGAGTGATTGGGGAAATAGGTCACATTTACTTTGAAAACATGATGTATTGTCAATTAATACAGATTTTTAATGTATAATTAAATGATTTATCGGAAATTAGTGTCTTGTATTGTGTTCGCAGAGTACATGTATAAAATTTATTTATTCTCAATGGGCTCGTTTATAACTTTAATTGGTTCCAGTTGTAAATTCAATACTTGAATACAGATTTTTAAATTAACTCACTTGCTAATGTAGTCCATAATATCATAAATAGTGATTCTGCATTATTAATAGTAGTATAATCAGCTTGCAACTAGACACAATGCGTTATACGCATACTCAAATTAAGCTGACGCATGTTGACCTTCTCCAATCTTCGCTTGCACTACGGGGTGCATAAACCAACGTAAACAATCTAATTGGTTTGTAAACTTCATCTCCCGGTCGAATACAATACCCCAATCTTCGATAATCCTGTGGAAATACAAATACATCAAGGCGTTTGAACCTCGGTTTGAACCAGATATTCTATCATTCCTTGGCCATTGCAAGATTCGTTAAATCTTACACTGGTATTATATTTTACAAATTTGGATATTCTATAAACCTTTATATACTCATATATATATTTATCAAGTATTCGGACTTTTTCAGCGTGTTTTTCCGATATGTAACACAACAACCGGAAGAATTACAAGCTACGATTTTTCCACTTCTCCAAGTGATTTTTCGAATGATAAATGTACAAAAGGAAAAACTTTTTGACTAGAATTATCATATTAACTCTCCTGAATCATCTTTCAGAATCATTTCCAATTTTATTGATAGTTTTTAAACATAACCATGTTATCACTTCAGAAATTATTCGATAAAAACAAGTTCAAAAAAATTCTTTTGGTTTTATTTTCATTTAACGTACTCTAATTCGTTTACGTACACAAGCTTATACATATACACTTATATTCGTATAGAAACGAAAAAAATATGTTTTGACTAGTTTTCCAAAAAAAAAAGAGTTTGCAACATTTTCATGATTCGCAGCTGGTAGATTTTGTATAAAAACCTGCATGAAAATATAAAAAAGATGTATTGAAAGAGGTATAGCTCCAAAACTATAATAAAATAAATTATTTGAACTGCTCCTTTCTTAAAAAGTTTTACATATTATTAAATCTGGCGAATTTAAACACTATCACCACTCAAAAAAGAGGCGGCAATTGATGGGTCGTAAAATTCACGTAAATAAATACACTCCTTATAACTGCTGCAAAGTACATAATACAGAATCTTTATTAAGAATAACGAAAAGCTAGCGCGAGCGCTTGATTATTAAAAATAAATACTTTTTCTGACACCGTAAAATATTATACTGGACCCAGAGTCAACATGATCTTGCTACGTTCTGGGGAGGGATTTTAAAATGATTTACAACTTCTTCCTGCAAAGCTTTATTAATGTGATAAATGTTGCTCGCTTCAAAGTTTTAATTAAACACTTGAAATTATTTTGAGTTACACGAACAGGAAAATCTTATTTGGAGGCAAATAGAACTTGCAAATTATCTTTCCAAATATACTTCAATCAGCTCATTTAATATTTATATGCAATAAATTTGCTTACCATAAGCAATTATTTCGATTTTGAATTAAATTAAATTTATCAGTGGAATCATTTAAGATTTTTTTTCTTTCAACAATTAGTTTTAATAATGCAGTTGGTATAATTTAACAATATTTTTCTTCATCGATTAGCAATATTACTCAAATATTGATATAAGTAATTAAATTGTAAAATTTATTCCGAATCCAATGATGAGAAATGCAGAATTGATGATTAATCGCGACTCAATTCTATTTTAAAAGTAAATCACATTTTTAACATTTCATAGTTCAACATTACATTAGTTTTTTTGATCTATTTATAAATTGCGCTAGAAAAAGAAATAAAAATGTGTGGCGGTACACGAAAATATAGCGGAGGTTACATATTCAGGTCGAGGCTTGGCTAAGAGCGATGATGGGACTAGAGTTTAAAGCGCGCCTCGATGTAACACGATTTGATGTAATTCCATGCGCAACACAAAAAAAACTGCACAAGGAGAGAGAGAGAGAGAGAGAGAGAGAGAGAGAGATCGAAAAAGAATAAAGCTGAAAAGCGCCTCACAACCCTGGCGTGTGATGAAATACACGCTGAACGCGCTTTAGCTTGTCATCTGGCCAAAAACTAAAAAAGAAAAAGAAAACAAACAGGTCGCTCGATGGCGGGGAGGAAAGACGAGTGAGAGAGAGAGAGAGAGAGAGAGAGAGAGAGCGGTTGAAAAAAAAGGAAGTGAAGAGGGAGCGGAGTAAAGGACGAGAAGAAGGAAGCGCGCTCGGAAAGAGAAACGAACGACGGATAGGAGAGATGCCGCAGTTGTGCGCGCGCGGGGCCGTCGAAAGCCAGGAAGTAGCGAGCGACTGAGTGCGAGTGAGTGAGGGTGAAGG
>UELU01130843.1:0-29785 GCA_900490025.1 Megastigmus dorsalis
CATGCTTCGGGAGTGCGAGAGAGGAGAAAAATAATGGCGTGGCTCGAGTTGGGTTTGCCGGCACGAGGTTATGTTCCTAGAACTTGTATCTGAGATTTTTGTTTTTACCACGAATTGTCCTTTTTATTCATATGTAATATATAAGTACACCCTCACACTTAATTAGTTGCAAGCAATACTTAAATTAACCAAGAACTAAATAGATAATTGTTTCAGGTTAGATTTTGAAAAGTTTTTAAACGCACCAAATTAAGTGCTGATGGGTGTACCTGTAAAACCTTTTAATCCTTCTGCTTCCGCTTTATATAGCCATGTGAAAACTCCTGTATAATTTATTAGCTTGAATACTATATAAATATTACGTATTAAAAATAATTATTCACAATTTAACAAAAATAGTTTTTAAAAAATTTTTTAAATATGCATGTTTGATCGATACATGCATATTTCGTTCCAAGCATGGTGCAATTTAAATTTACCGCGTTCAGCAGTTTGTTTATGCGCATGCGTGGATACTCGGTTGATCGTTGATCTCAACTAGGTTTATCCAAATACCTCGTCATTAACTGTTAAGGAATATTCATTTCGCCGTATTTAAATCCACGTTTCTTAACAGTTAACGAATATTCTTAACTATAAAGAATCCTTTCTCTCAGTGTATACATTCTTAAACACAAGTTTCCCAAGATATTTCAACTTTTCTTTTTGTTAACAAAATGTAACGATAACTATTTTGAAAGTTTTTAAATGTGCAGGATATGCGGTGGCTGGGCTCATTTCCCCGAGGGTTAGTTAGCCTATGAATTTTTTGTGCAAACGAACTTCTCGCTATTAAGGGATCTATATAATGATACTACTGTAAGTTTACATAATGATAATAGAATGCAACAAAAGTTAATTTCTTAGTTTTAAATAACGACACTTAATTTATGTAAAAACGTACACTATGAACTCTTTGTCTTATTATACTTTTCTTCAAATCATTAGAAAATAATCTTTTATAGATATCAAGCACTTGACATGATATGTCTAGTGATTAATTACTTTTGAATGCATTGCCAGTGAGGAAATTTAACACATATCCTCAATGGCATTACATACATTATATCACATACATAGAAACTAATCTATCTTAATTAAATCTTTGTACTACATACTAGTTATACACAAAATTTCTCATTGTTGTTGAAATGCAACGTACAGTACCTATTTTCACAATCTATTTTTATTATTTTATTCTCGCACTCGTATTACTCGCGTTCATTTCAATTTTTGAATTCGATATTTAATATATAATGTTTTGCGTAAAGCTTCGCTAATGATATTATTTTAATTTAAGTACTAAATTAAAACACTATGCACTTACTTATTATATTCTTACATTAATTTATTTTTATACACATTAAACATTTTAAATATTAGGATTTCGTGAATCTCACTAAATACCGCTTTATAAATTACCTTCTGCCTATAAATATCTCCAAAACACTCAGATTATAATTTCTACGGTTGAGACTTCATATCTCGTAATACGTATATAAGCATGTGTATTCAGCCTTTATAACATACTGATATATTTTTAGAGTTACGGTCTCTCAAGTTGAAGCTCAGCAAGAACAGCTATTCAATCGGATGTATAGGATTCGCAGCAGACGCTGCTTGGCAGATTTACAGCCGATCAAAGCCAAATGGCCAGAGGTCAATTAGTAAAGGAGACAGGAGTAAGGAGCGATCGAAACCGGCGTTTCATTGAAAATCAGCGGCAATTTAAAAGGTCGACGGGCGTAATGAATCAATGTAACACGTCGGGGCGAGTTGGTGCGCTGGAGCAGAGCGAGCGGCATCACTTGCCAAAGCGCTCATTTCTTAGAGAGGGAGAGAGTCACGTATCGGTCCAAGAGCCACTTTAGACGGAGCGAGTCTGCAGGACCCGGCCTTTTGGGAACCTTTTCGGGACTACTTAGCTTCGAGAGAATCGAAATAGCCGCGCGAGCGTGACGAACCGTCTTCTTCCCTCCCACACACACACAAACACACACACACACACACACACACCTATTGAACGTGTCGGAAAAGCTTTGGCTCGCTCTTTTTTTCCCCCCTTCTCTCTATATCTCGTATACTTTTCGATGCCGAGTGGACGATTTGTGCAGTATAGGCCTGTGTACCAGAGAGAGAGAGAGAATTTCGCACCCTATAAACATATCGAACGACACATATCTCCCGCTGAGTTTATCACAGTGTTTTCCGCTCACGCAGCAGCGGCTCTGATCCCCGGCGTTGTTCGCATTATACCCTTGGACAAAAAATGCTGAGCATATTGGCCGCGTAGGCGCCGAATAACACGATGTCAACAGGAAGTTTATGGCCCTACTACAGCTGCATATTAAAATCCTGATATCAATTTGCGCTGCGCTGCTCGTGATTTTTCGGATCGCCTGATAATGCGCGAAAAGTAGTGAGTGTGCAGGATTTTTTTTAGATTTACTATAATACTATTTTTCGTTGTTATTATACCATTGGATAAAATTAATATTTTTATTCTCGAACGGGCTTAAATACAGAAGTTTAGCAATTAAATTAGAAGAAAATCTCACGATAGAATACTATTTATGGGTTTATCCATAAATAGGAAATACTAGAGTGGTCGTGTATAAAAAAAGACTTAACAATATCTTTAAATAGTTCCAATTATATTCATGAACTGTAAGTGTTAGAGATACATTTTTGGGGTGATTGAAAATAGTTCATCAATATTAAAAATGTGTAATATTTTATTAAATCTGTAAGAAATTGTTTGTATTTCCTAATATTAATATTCATATTCATGCGCACTGCAATTAGCACCTAATATTATTGTCAAAACATTTTAAATACGTTTAACTAATTTATTACATCATGTTGTAGTAAATTTTTAATGATAAGTACTAAATTGTGGGGTTAGAAACATAAAAATAATTATTATATACTATTATCATTATTTATCAATAATAATAATTTCATAAATACAATTTAATTTGGGCATAAAAACAAATGTTAAATTATCAGAACTCTCATTCTTTAATTATTTAATTTGCAAAATTTAAACTAATACATGTTTCGCGTCTAAATTGAACAACAAATCACATGGTTTTTATTTTTTTTTTTGGGCTTCACTTCTTCCAGTCATAGTATTCTTATAAGGGGATTGGATCACTTATCTGTAAATTGTAACAATCATTGAGTACTTCTCTACGAGCTTCTGTTAAATATCGCAATTTGCTTTGCTATCATCAATGTGAATTGAAATAGTGGTTTTTATAAATGCTTTAGAGGTGCAACATCTTTTTTATAAACTCACAATCACTGCTTTTTATAGCACTATTAAAAATTAAAATTCTAAGGATAGATCCAATATGTCTTTCACTTCCTGCTTGTGTATTTTTAGATTCTTATTATTTATTCTTATTCTTTATTCTGAAATCGTTACAGAATAAAGTCCACGATAATTCATTAGAGTAGCATTTCTTATTCCAATCGAAGCGCTGTTCTAATATTTGACAAGAAAGACAACTCGTAACGATGATAGGTCTGTTACAAATAATTGAATTATCAAAGCTGATTTAAAAATAAATTAATAAAAATAAAATAAATTGGTATGTGACGATGCACAAAGACGGAAAAACTTTCGGTATATTAAAAAAATGCGGTACTCATGACAAACATTTATCCACAAGATTATACAAACACATTAACTGTATAAATCAAGCGAAGCACGTCCTCATATATTTCGATGAAAAAGAACAATCGCGCTATAAGCGACAGCAGCAAAGATTCCCAATCACCTCCCGTCCATCGCAATTCTTCACTTCGGGACTCGTTGCACGCGCGCACTCCAGGCACCCCCTCCCTCCCAGACTCGATATTTCATCCCCTGGTCAGTCGCATATGAAGCTCCAAACACGTCATAATTCTCCCCTCGATAAATAACCGCGGGGGGCGCACGCGGGGATCGCGGCCAGTCGCGACGTGCAGTCCAGCAGCGATTCTCTCTCTCTCTCTCTCTCTCTGTTCGGCAGCTCATATCGCCGGTACGTACGAAAAGGCGACGACGGCACGCGCATCGCAATACGAGTCCGAGAGTAAAAGACAGAGGAGTGTATAGACGCAGCAGAAGATAAAGACTATATATGGGTAGGAAGGAAGAAGGAAAGGAGAGCCGGCGGCGGCGAGAGCTTAATAACGCGCGAAGAGAGCTCCGAGGAAGCCGAACGGGAGTCGGAGGTCGGAGGCGCGCGAGCCTCGGCATTCCAGCGCGTGACCGCGTGGGGGTTTGCTGCTTCTGCTGCCACTGCTCTATACGCGGTTAGCACACCTGAGGGATTTTGAGTTATGGCCGGACGCGGCCAGAAGTGGATTCGGAGAGTTGCCGCTGCTGCTCTGGTCTACGCCCGCGAGGCACCGCCGGAAGGAGAGTAGCAGCAGCGCTTACACTGGCACCAAGGACCCGGTGGCTTCGTATACCTTAGCCATACCGTGGACTGCAGGCAGCGAGAGAAGGAGTACGAGGCTAATGCGCCAACGCATAATGTCCGTCTCGCTCGCTCGCGCCGAGCCGCATTAATTATTTCAAATCCGAAACTCGATTCTCCCCGGGTGTTGGCGCTGCTGCTGCTGCTGCTGCTGCCGGTCCGCGTCCTCGTAAACGCACATCTGCGGTATCCAACGGACCTCCCCCTACTCCTTGTAAAAGCTGCCGCTCGCAGCCAGCGGACGTGTCATTCGCAGGAGTTGTGTTGCGAGGAGAGCTCGTGCACCCGCCAACCTCTACATAAAGGAATACCTCAATATTAATCCGGAGATCCAACGTCTACGCGTATATACAATGCATCCCTTACCCCAACGTAGGTAAATAGTTTATCGGACAACATTTTATTTGGTTGCGCGATGCGGTTTGCTTAAAAGTTGGAGCGAGGTATAACTGTGGGAAGCCAATGCGCGTATCTACAATTTGATGCGATATTATGTATGTTGAACAATGCGTTTGATATATGTTAGTTGATTATACTGCTATGGTTCATGGGATAGCTCATCTGATGGTACGTATTTCCGGGAATGGAGGTACTTTTGATAAATGAAGAAATTCCCGACGTGTAAATGAAATTTTATAATTACGTGAATTTATAACATTGATGTACGTACGTCGATGTACAATTTTATTCATTGAGTTTTATATTAAGGTTCAAAGTTTTATTGTTTGTAGAAATGATTTGTGCAACACGGAATTGTTATTTTACAAACGAACGATGTTAATGAGAAATAATAATAAAATTATGGATTGTCGGTTCGAATTTAGTTTTCCAAGGGATTTTCACATTTCTTCACCACTTCTGCTCAAAATCTTTATATCCTACCTATTTCTTACAAATAAAACTCTAATTTGATTATAAAAGAAGATGAAATAGATATACTTACTTTGCTGTGAGTTTACATATTTTTATTATAAAATTTATAAACTTATAGTCCAATCGCATATGTTTTAATGATGATTACTGTTAGACGATGATGTTTTAATTGAACTTCTTACTTGTTTATATTATTCAGCCAATTACAACTTACTTGTTTACCAAGGCATTTGATAAATAATTATTATATTTATGGTAAATGGAGTACACAACATTGATAATTGGAATCGATTCGAGTGGGTCAAACAAATTAGAGTACAAGTTCTAAAATACCTAAACTATTCCTGATATCACACAACTTGCATGTGTTCATTTCAAACTTTAATAAGAAAGACAAAAATATAACTTTATTTTTATGTTCTGCATCGCATTGAAAAGTTTTCCTTGTTTCACGATCAGTGTTTGATGGCTCATTATCCTTATGCAGCTACACAGATATACTCTATGCGCCAAACTAATGCTTTTGCAGTTTAACCTTTATGCTTAATTACCCACAACCATGCGCTTACTTGTCAAAGATTTAAATTATAACCCCGGTATGTAGGTGATTAAGCGAGTTAGGTTATAGCTATTCGGGGACATATTTTAAGTTGGTCTCCGTGCGTAAAACAGAGAGTTTCCTCAACTGCATTTCTATCCCTAGTCAAATTATCTCCATATATTGCCAAAGTTATATACAAAATATTTAAGAATGCGTATTTCAATAATGAGAATCCGAGTGGTTATTTATACTCTGTTATGTAAATTAGAACAGAGAATTTAATTGTAAATAGAAAATGTTGGATTTGATTTGACTTTACAAATTAACTGGAGATCAAACAGTTATTATTTGTTCTCATAATATTTTGGTGTAATATTTACTTTCTTGCTTTATTATTAGTTTAAAATATACAGGGTAGAGCAAGAAAATGGATTGTGTATGAGTGCAAAATTCAATATTGTCATATCTACTCGAACGCGCAGTTTGATCTCTGTATGGTAAGTTTAGAAGGGCTTGTATATGTATTTTCGAATGAAATATTTTATTATACATATAGTTTTTGTGTAGATGTTTGAATAACTTCTGCTTTGGCATATATGGATAATATTAAAATAACTTTCGTTTTTGCACAGAATACAATTTCTTTTTACTGCATCATATTTTATTAATGACATATTTGAATTTCGTATTTACATAATTTTAAGAGAAAGGAGGGTTCCAACGACAAATGCATTCTGGCCTCAAAACCGACACCTTAAAAAGTAAATTAAAAAATTGCCCTATAAATCCTTGGGTAACCGAGCTATACCTTCTTAAAAATTGAGCATTTACACTTGCTGTATATCTATAGATGTAGAAAATTAGTAGAATAGTTCCGAGTACAGTCAGACATCGATGATTGTATAGCTATAAGCTACAAATGATAATTTTCAATTTATATGCGCATGCGTTAATAGTATTCTCCTCAACCAACGCAGAAAAATAAAACCATTTACAAACAGGCATGTATTTCGAACTTCGAAAATGACATTTATAACGAAGACAAGAGCACGCGCGCGCATATCTGAAAACGTTTAAAGGATTCGTCGAAACTTTTAAACAGAAGCGCAACCGCGTCAAAAGCACGCATTCTCATACAACATAATGCAACCCAGAGCTTTGTCCTGCCACTTTCGAAATCCGCAGCGATGTTTCAGCGAGCCTGTACCTCCTCATCCTCTATACTTTTCTAGTCAAGCTCCGCGCCCATACGGGCTTCGAACGTTGTCTACGCTAAAGTTGTCGCTCTCCTTACGCGCGAATCGGCCGCGTTTGTTCATCGCCGCGCGGCGCACAGTTAGACCGATACAAAGGCTCCCCTCGTGAAATTGTTACACGCCTGCGCGAGTATGTGCGCCCATACGAGGCGAACGCGAGAAACATAATACCGGCCACCAACACATTCACACACACACACACACACACGCATAGAGAAAGCGAGAGACGCAGAGGATATGAAACATCCGGTGGCGGGAAAAGTGCTAAACCGTCCTCGTCGCCATTTGGTTCCCGCCTTGCGAGCAAGCTTGCAGCCTTTTTCTCCCTCTCTACCCCCTTCCCACCCTTTCCCAAGATTATTCTTCCCGAGCATGCCGGTATGCGGTATTATATACATGCGCACTGCACACACGCACGTATACGTGTGTACGCGAATGAGAGCTGAGCTGTGGTATTCGGAGGCACTCGAGAGCTGCGCCGCGCACATACATAGCGCCCCGGTGTGTTTTGTATACTCTCTGCGTGTAAGCTCGACTTCGTCCCCGTAACCCGAGCCACAGCGATGAATGGAGCTCGGGAAATCAGCTTATGAGCCTACTCGACTCTCCCCCATCTATTTCTCTCTCTCTCTCTCTCTCTCTCTCTCTCTCTCTCTCTCTCTCTCACTGTGTGCGTGCGCGCCTTCCCATATTTCATTCTTTATGCCGTGGAATTCCGGATATTTTTTCAATTTCAGAATTTTCACCGTGGTGATGGGATTCTTCCTCCTTTAACTCTCGATGTATAAGGTATTATATGTAATGGCTTTTAAGTTTAGAGCTTTTGAGAGCCGCAGGGAAGATGTTCGACTGTAATGTGCGACAATTTTCTACGTGGATAATGGTTTCAAGTATGTTTGATGCTTTTTTTTCACAGCTAAAACAATGTATTCGTTAAAATGCTGAGTTATTCTTTTTGTTTCAATTAAATACATTTAGTATCGATTGCGTATTTTTTCCATGTATCTATACCTAGGATTTTGTCATAAACGTCGCCTATACAGAAAACATGATTATTTATGTCTAATATAAATGAAGGCTTGTGCATTTGCCAAAACATGAAGCTGGTGACATTAGCATGAAGTTTGTGATCAAACTTTAAACTGCGAGGGACTTCAACAAAATTTGAGATAAATACAAACCGATTTAATTTGTGTAAGTGTTTGTTGCAGGACGACATTTAGCAACTACAATAATTTTGCACCTCGATCGCAAAATTGTAAAGTTAGACAAATCAAATGTAGATTAGAGTTGATTGTGATGTGTTTGTTTCTGATTGTGTTCTTCAGTATTATAAACCTGGATAAATTATATTAAAGAAACTGCAGCTGAAACATTTAATTTGTTTTAATTTACTGTACAATTACTGTTTATTTTTTCTGCGTACTATCAATAATTTTTCACATTTCAAATTATATTTACAATTTTATCTCACAAAATTCAAAATAGATCTACTCGTATTTTACGATAACCTTATTTCTTTCAAAATACAACAATAATTTTGTCCAAAAAGTGAATGGCAGTTTCTTAATCACTTTTATTTGATAGATTGACAAATAATTTCTTTGCAGGATTAAAAATTATTATTAAGGTGTTTTTTTTTTAAATTAGAGTACGTTATACATTGAAGGAATATCAAATGCAGACTCACGCACTCGTTCGCGCATACTCACACACAGCCGAACACGTGAAATCGTGGTTAACGTGTAAACACGCTTCTGCTTTGTTACAGTTAATTTTTTTATCGTAGCAAACCTCACTCATTGAATAAAGTGTAGTTCATTTGTGCACGTGCAAATATTTGTTTATTATTCATTCGATGAAAACGTTGTATACATAAAAAAAAAAAACTACATCGGTAAACATATACCGAACGGTTTGTTTCAGTCCCTTGCATAGACATTTATTAAATGGTTTACCAACGTTAATTCAATCACAATTAGCTTAGCTTGATCTGGCCTATTTAAAATATTTCCAATTGCACATATTGTAATTCGACATATTGTAATCTAATTTATAATATATGTTGCGCTGTTTATAATGGTATCGAGCTAATCTCGTACACCGATAAATAAATATACTTCGGAAGTGTACCAAGTGACTGCGCAACGATTACATTATTAAATATTTACATTTCCACGAGGAGCTTTGCGAGGAAGCTGTCCATAGGTGGTGTATATTGAAATATCGCAAGATGCAAATGATGAATAAAGTTTCGAGTACCAAAATGCAATTGGACTCCACCACCTTCAATCCTACAAATAGGAGCCCGTGTAGTACGACGGGGAAAGAATATAAATAGATATCCTGCCGAAGGGGAATAGTAGTGGTACGTCGATATTTTTGAGCTTGTGCCATTTTATTTACGATTTTTCGTTTTCTTTCGTGCATTCCATTTTTAAACATTCTTCTCATTCTGATATTTTAAACACGTGGTAGTTTTAAATATGTGTTAAATTAAAGGAGAATTATAAAAATAATCCCCCTCAAGAAGAGGTTTACGAGGTTCTGAAATCGTTTATAGTTTGTATAATTTAATTCAAATAAAACTTTAATATAGTAAGACTAAGGAAATAAAAATTGTATTTCGCCAAGAATATTATTATTGTAGATACATGCATTGAAGGAGTACTCTGCCACAAGCTCGCATTAAAATCACGAGACCCATCCATGAAAATTGTGTTGAAAATTCGATCAGCGTAAAAGAGAAACAGACGAGTACGACAAGACACTGTTTTTCTATCAATATTTCTCAAACGTCTACTCTAAATACTTAATTTTATTCTGACCTCAGAATAGATGAACAACTTTTTAAAAACTTTCCAGCGCCCATCCCTAATTGACTGTAAATCGTTTTTCTGGGATTTAAAGAATTATCGTGAAAAATCGAAATTATTATAATTGATAACAGAAAAGATATTGTGGCTCGTAGTGATCGATCAAAACTAAGAGAAGTTAATTTAAAAATTTGAAATTCCATAGCTCTAAAGGCGATAGATTACATTATAAATTTCCTTATACTCTTCGGCGGGATCAGTATAAATCTATCCTCATAAAAATTCCATGCATATTATCTCACTCATTTTTCTCAACTTTAATTGTTATGTTTCTCATCCGACGGCGCTCTACTGTTTGTCACTTAATTTTTTTTCTCTCTTGCACTTTCTCTCTATCACTTTCGGTCGCTTTATTTTTTAAAAATCTTTTTTTTTTCATAGCGTTCTCTTTTTATCCCCTGTAATTCTATCCCCCATGCCTTCATCATCTGCGCTTCTTTTTTTTTTATACCGCGGTGAAGCTCGAAATTTCGATTAAACGGGATTTCGATAGGCGAATCGCGCTCGCGGTATATCCCGAAGGGAAATTTACCGAATGTTGGGAAAATGGAGAACGGGGCGGAGAGAACAGAGAGAGAGAGAGAGAGGGGGGGAGAGAGAGAGAGATACTGGACTGAACACGTGGGGCCAGAGTCATCGGCCGTTCGACTGGGATAATGCAAAATGAAATTGTCACAATAATCGTCGACGAACGTATACACCGCGACCGGATAAGCCCCGACAAGTATTGAATCGCTCTGGCGCCTGCTGCATGTGTGTGCTCGCTCTGCCTCTCTCTCTCCCTCTCTCGTTCTGTCTCTTTCGCTCTCTCGCTCGCAGTCGCACATCCCAGTGCGTATTGGCCACTTAGGGTTGCTCCACACTTGTGATAAAATCAAAATATATTTTAACATGCGATCGATCCCTTTCACTACATGGTTTAAGCGTAATTTGCGTTTGAATGAATTGTCCCGCTGCAGTTTTGTAATTTGCAGAGGAATTCTTTTTTTTTTTTAGAGGAGAAAAAAAAAACGATTTAACGGGAAATTAAAGATTCATTTTTATTTTTATTATAGAATTCACATTTTATGACTATTCATGAGGGAATAAAAAAAAATCCTTACATTTTATGTTGTACTATTTTGTATAGTATATGCGCGATGTGCCAACGGGACCAATTACCGATCGCTTTTCAGCCCCAAATTTTTTTGTACAATAAAGATAACGTGAAATCAAAGTTATATGAAACTATATACGTTTCTAGCAGAAATGATATTTTACAGATTAGTGAGTGCACACGTTTGTTAGAATAGCAAAATAGAAGATTAGATCTACAATCCGCTCAAGTGTAACTTATTCATTTGAATTGTGAAACTCGCAATTAATGCCTTAGAAAACTTTATGATTATTTTTAACAACTATCGATCTTTGTACACATTGATTTACGACAATGTTCCGATCCTTTAAACAGCAAAAAAATGCACATGTATACACGTAGTATATACCGAATATAGAAGGACTATGAAATTCAACCTGAGTAAAGAGAGAGAGAGAGAGAGAGATGGAACTGCAGCGCGGCTATTACTAGGCTGATTGCATAGAATTCGAACTAGCAACAGCGTAATGGTTGGGCGTGAAACCTGGATAAATCTGCAATCTGCAAACAATACCCAAAATTTCCAACCGTAAACGATTACAATTTTGTCGCCAATCCACCGGCGTCCGCGCTCGCTGCTCACATAAAACACGCGAGAATCGTTTTCGTCCAACTGCCTGCACGCACCTATACATATTCATAGCCGGTCTCCTACCTATATACATATACGTATATAGTATATCTGCATATCCCCCGCCAGTTCCTCCCGGTTGCCAGCACTTGGAAATCTCTACGCGTGCACGCACGCCTGCACGTGTGCGTAAATAAACACTCGGTACGAGCGCCGCCGCTGCTGCTGCTGCTGCTACTGCGCCAGAGCGAGAGATGACTTTTGTCGAGCGCTGCCGCTGCTGTTGCAGTCCTTCTCCTGGCGTCGTCGTGCGCTTCTGCCTGTGTGTATGCATATCGGGTGGGGGGCTGCAATGTGCGGGTGGCCGGTATACAGTCTCATCGGCAAATTGCTCGCTCGCGTGTTTCGGTGTTTGCCGGGGACGATAATCTGTTTTTGTTGCGGATTTGCGGCTCGGCGGCTATGGCGAACCGACCGAACCGCGCTTCTCTCTCTCCCTCTCTCTCTCTCTCTCTCTACCTCTGGCTAAACGTCAAATAAGAGCTCGCTGGCCTATTAGGCGGCGAATTCATTCACGATGAGCCGCATGAATGGCCGCAGTGTGGCTCTCGCGCCACCAGCCGGCTCAGCGGCCGAATGCCCTGCAGATTGCGACGGGTCTTATGATATCGCGGATTTTCAAATTTTCTCATTGGCCTATACACCTATATAGCTATTACCGATTGGTATGATTCTGGTTTAGCTCTTGAAAGCACGGCTCTGTTGCGAGATGCTGTCCAGTGTCGGTTCTGCTTTATACACAAAAGTTATACATAAAAATTTATTATCAAAAGAAGCTTATGTTGTGGTTATTAGGAAAAAACGATCATACATTATTACATCTCAATATTTAGATACAATGATCACTGAAAGAAATGATTTAATTGTAGCATCAAAAGCCATTATTGTACTTGTACTTACTTGCAAGAAGCAAAGATTTTGGTTACACCTGCATATAAGCATTTTGTTGCCAGAACCGTACCCCTTTAGTTGCTACATTCAAAGTCATTAGTAGTCATTATTTGATTACGACGTCCAAATCTTTGTTTAGCAGATCCGAAGTTAATCATTACCTCTTAACCATATTATTTTGATTTGGATCTCACAACCAAAGCTTTTGTCGTCACATCTCAACCTCTGCCAGACATTGATTTTGCTTGCGATATCCAAAGCTTTCGAAGACTGATATTTGTACATATAATTTGTTTGTGACGTCGCAAAGACTTGGATGTCGTAACCAAAGTATTTTTTCCGTGACGAACTTAAGTGGTTATGAGTGTATTAGGGTTTGGAAAAAGTTTTATTCCATTAATAAATAAATAATAAATCGAAAGCGTTATTGTATTTTTTAGTCGAAGAAATATGGTCTTTTTTCGTTGGTTTAGTGAACAATAACGGAATACCACTTTTTTAAGTGCCACAAAAGTAAATAGCGAATGAAATGGTCCTGTCACTGTTGAGTTACAGCTGCTGCGTTTCGTGGTTTTTTATGCCTTGATGTCAAATATCGTTAAACCCGATATCCAGTTGTGCGAGGTAGTCGATGATAAAGTCTCAACAGTGTGCATTTCATTTGTTCTCTTATTATTCATACAAGTAGTTCTTGTGCCCCAAATCTCATTACAACGCTAGAATCTTAACGTGGTCGAAGACGAAGTCTAGTTCCTCTACAGTCTTTTTTAGTTCAGATCCTTATCGGTCTAATCGAAATCTCGTTATGCATCGTCAACAATAATTTTGATGCGTAGATTGTTGAATCACTTTGACTGACATCACTGTAGCATAACTACAATCGAACAATACTGCTATATGTATGATAATTAAATATTTGATCAAGTAAGACAACTTAAGGGGATGCAGTAGCGACAAACGTGCTTTTTCTTTCGCTGATATCTCTTTCTATTTACAACGAAAATTAATATTTAGACTTGAGCGGCGTAGTGCTCGAAACAATGAATCATCCTGTGCTTGCAGAAGTCGATCTGATTCGTCGTTTTTCCTATTAATTGGAACCAGTAAGACGCGTTTTCGCATTAACAGATAACCTCAAAATTACGGTTATATCTATATGTGTTTATAACTTTTAATATTTATAATTTTGCGTAATATCGGGACTTGGCCGGCGTAGTACTCGTTGCTATTAATCATTTTGTGCAAGATGGGGCTTATGTGATTTATCATTTTTTAAATTAACTGGAACATAAAAATAGATCGAACAGCCTGAGGAGGGGGGACGCTACTGCTTCCCCTTAATAATTGATTATATAAATAAATTATATATTATCCTAACTTCGCATAAAATATTCGTCATATTCTACAAATCATATGTATAGCAGTTGCCGAAACAATTCTCACATACCAGCTAGTTTCTTACCGATCGATATACCCCCTTTCATTAAAGCCCCCACTTATGTCGTACTCATTTTTTTATTTGCTTTCAGTGAGTCAGAAAATTGAGCGTATAGTGCTCCGCGATAGCGGAGAATGAAGAGACCGATGCATGCATCAATACTACATTTGTACATAACAACATTAAGTTTAAACTAAACAAATTTCGTTTAAAGCTTGCCTAATTTGGTTTTTCTAATTACTTATTGAATCAATAGTGGCTTAAAACAATTTAAAATATGTATTATTTACAGATCATCAATTGCATTTGAGAGAAAAGCATTTTAGTCCATTAGGGGAACCCGCTAAAAATAAGTTTAAATCAGTTTATCAAGTTCATTTACATATTCATCGCTTCCACAAAGTTATAATTATCGTATAACTTAATTTCATATTTCAGGAAGACTCAGTCATTGAGATTCCTTACTTCATAATATAATTATTATATTAGAATCTCACAATATTTGTATTTTGTTTGGATGCAATACACTTTTCCATTGCAAGATAGTAGCAAATTTAATTCTATTAGATCTAAAGAAGTAAAGTACTTTAAAGAAAATTAGATATCAAAATTATGTCTATTTAAACATAATACTATTATTCCTATAATGCGTTCATTAATTTAACGGACAAGTGGATAGTTGCGGATTGACATCTTGAAATGCGATGCAATTAACGTTGTCGTAAGGGAAGTTTATGTACTGTTAAAAAAATCGCAGAATAGTTGTAGAATAGGATAGCCTGGGAAAAGTAGCTGGTTATCGCACTTCTTAAAAAGCATTGCACAAGAAGTAAAATTAGGGTGCGAAAAGTTAATAAGCGGGCGTATTATTTCATTATATCGAAGTGTCAGCTATTGATTAGCTGAGGTTGAAATGGGAGATGGAGGCAAGTATAATGCAACGATATGTTATTTATTTTTATTATTACATTATTAGTCACATCAATAATGTAATAATAAAAACAAAGTTGATTTCGGTAATAATTTATTTACGTAATAATCAAAATTCTTGTTTCGGTGATGACTTTTACAGCTATAAGTATCAGAGTATCGACGGATAATAATATAATATAATAATATATAATTAATATCGAAAGACACGATTAATTAATTTAAAATATGAAAGTTCATTGATAAACATTTAATAATCAAGCTATTTTCTAGCACTAAATATATTTAATTCATCCTTTAAATTATAAGTACAAACTTCTTAGGTTTTCCTCCGAGTCCCGTCTTATTCATAGTTTCGTTTTCTTATATGTAATTTTTACAGGAAGATGAAAATAAAAATACCATCACGCATAGCCGTTCGCAAACTTGAGATTCAAAATTCCAGTATAAATAAAATGCGTGAAAGATACACTGTCAGCAAGCGGCCCTGCACATGTCCACATCAACACAGACACGAAAGCCAGATCCCTGGAAAAGCATCCATCCACGAAATTAGCTCTGCATCTCTCCCTTTGGCATCCCTCGGCATACCGAAAAGTCGTAAGAAAGGCAAAGAGAGAGAGAGAGAGAGAGAGAAGTAGAATCGCTCGCGTTCAGCTCTATATATAATACGTCGGTGAGCATCCCCACGAGCTGGAATCGTCTCGAACTTCCGGCCAACAACTTCTGCATGCGCTCGGCTCCCAGGAACAATCGTCCGACATCGCGACCAATACCATAGGAAACAGCAGCAGCCACCACCACCACCACCACGACCAGTCTGGCTGAAACTCGCGGCGCTCCTCCACTGCACTAATTTCAGCCCTCGGTCGCGCGCGCGCTAACGACCCCTTTGAGGTCATAAGTTACGCGACTCGCAGTGCTTATTCCGCGGCGTGTAGTTTCGCGTACACACGCATACGCGAGAGCCTGTGCCCCCCCCCCCTCTCTCACTCCTTTCTTGCAGTGCTGCGCTCGAGTCCGGCCATTGAGAGAAAGACCGAGTATACGGTTATATATAAGCAGTGCGCGGCGCCAGGCGACATTCGGCCTTGCGGAGCACAACACGCGGCAAGCGCCAGCAGATCGGCTCGGTGCGCGCGGCGGCACTTGGAGTATATGTAGGAGAGGGGCGCCCGCGCACTCTGCCCTCGCTGCACCCCCCAAGAGAGCCTCCCCCTCCCCCCGTCCCCTACCCGGTGGCGCCGAGGAAAGCGCGCGGCGCGCGCGCAAGCCGCCGCCGCGACGAGTCAGCGAAGAGCCGAGCCGAGCCTTACCCAAGAGCCAACGTGCTCCGCGCCGAGGGCTCAGTGGCTCAGTGCGCATCGCAGGCCCGAGCTGACCGCACGCACCGCTCTCTCTATATGTTTCGTATACCAACTCGTACAGACTCACATAGTCCCTTGTGTAGTCCCGGTGGTGCAGGCCTTTAGGCAAAGGATGATCGGCGCGGTGCCAGAGTAGGACTTTGCTCTCTCGATTATCTTCGGTGTAGAAAAGTGCGAGGAGGAGCGATACCGATGTCGAGGCTCCGGCCGATTTCACGCTCGGCTCGGGCGTAAAGTTATCCGCGCGCGCCTCGACCTTGGTAGGGCAGTTTCGGCGATAAGGAGCGCCAAGACGCCGGGGGCCAAAGAGAGAGAGAGAGAAAGAGGAGCTCGAGATTCGCCCGACTAATTGGCTGAAGGGATTTGCCGAGAGAGAGAGAGAGAGACGCTGCGTCGGGGCTTAGCTCGCGCCTCGGCGAACTTTCGAGCGCTGGAAGAAGGAGCCGGAAAGCCAAGAGAGTGAGTGAAAGGAACCGTCGCTGCTGCCATTGCTGCTACTCTACCCCCCGAGGGCGAAATTCGGCCCCCGAGATAAGTGTGTAACACGATTAAATCGATGGCTAATTGGAGCGCGGATCGGCTCCGGATCTAACGAATTATCGGGGAACGAGTGGGCGCCAACTATAGGAGGAGAAAAACATCTGTCTCGAGTTGAGAGCAAGAGGGAGAGGGAGGACAAAGGGTGGAAAAGCAGCGACGGCGAGAAAAATAAGTTGCGGAGCGGCGAATCAATCGCGGAAGGGAAGAGCGAGGAGAAGAGCTGGAGAAGAGGGACCGCGCGTCGCGATGAGACTCGTCGGCGATCGTTACGCCCGGAGCCTTCCGGTCGCCGGCTGATTCGCGATTCATACATCTCCCTGTACACATCGGCCCTACTCGTCGTGCAGTCCTTCTTTTACCCGCGGCATTCGGAGCAAAAGTGAAATAGACAGTAAGGTGGGGAAAGGGGGACTTGAAGTACTACGGACAGAGCGACAGAGAGAGAGAGAGGGATTTATAAGCGGCAAAAGGAGAGAGAGAGGAAGAATTGGCGAGCAGACGACAGAATGGCAAACATGAGTGTTCGATCGCTGTTAATGTGCGCCCTCAGTATTTTCGCCGTTCTCCACGGTGAGTTTTGCCTTCTTCTTTTTATTTGTTCCTCTACCTTCCCTACTTCTTTATCCCTCTATACTCTTATCTCCCACTTATCTTGATTAAAAGCGGCTTGCCGTTTAATTTGTATTATGTGTCGAGCCGCGCGGCAGTTATTCTTCCAAGCGAAAATGTGATTTTTTTTTGTTGCAATCTCGTAAGAGTGAAATGGTATAAGATCGTCGAGAAAGATTATTGCGAATACGACTCAAGTAGTTTTTTCCTGGTTTTCATATTATAATTCTTTAGCATTAGTAATGCTAAATTTAAGTTAATCTTTTTTTTTTTAATTTATTGCAAGCATAAGTATCTACTTGAATATTATATTAAAGGTTATAAACGAAATTTTAGTATTTCCTCCATTATTTTAATTGAATTGATATTGTAATTAGTAAGAATGTTTATCGCGGAAGATTTGGCAACGATAAAATGTGAATTTCATGTGATCTTATACCATTTAAAGTGGTTGCGAAACCGCAAATACAAAATAGAAATGTAAGACAATTTTGGTAAAAGAAAACCACTAATGCATTTTATTTGTTTACATGTTGTACATATTTTATAAGTAATTTAAATAGTTAAAAGTGGAAAACATTGCGAGAATTTAATATAAAGACAATGGTTGATATAAACACATTCATTGCTGTAAATGGATTCGCATAACATTTTTCTGATATGATTTTTCTGGTTAATATGTTTTAGATTAGTGCAATATAGCACTCAAATTTTTAGAATTGCTATGCATAAAGTCAAGAAGCCATAAAAGACGTAGACAAATTATTTTTTTTTATCTGTGTGGATAGAGAATCAAAAAATAATTCGGACGTAATTTTTTTTTGCCATTATTTACTTTATATGCATGACCTCGCAACCCCACTACATTTGTCTTACCTATTTCCTAACTGTTGTTGTATTTATTTTTATTTTTGTTTAAGCGACAAAAGAAACAAATTACTTATTTTTATTAACATAAGTTATCAAAATATGAAGTAAAAATATACAAGTTCGCTATCATAATAAAAGTATAACACGGGGCAAGCATTTCTGATTTGTACTTTTCACATTTTTTTTATAGAAGCAGGAAAAAATTCCCATTTTCACAAATTTATTAAAAAACCTCAATTTAAAGTAAATTTGAGAAACGCCATTACTGAGTAGTCATGAAAATGTGGAAGCTTATAATTTATTTTCTCTTTACAAGGTCATGCGTGAGCTGCCTTGGTTGAAATAAGAAAAGTTTTACCATCTAGATTTAGTTTAGTCAGGTCGGAAGCTGCTCCGGCCATGGGAAATATAATATTTAATTTCACGATCTTATATCGTCAAATTTCAGAAACTGAAATAATTTCTTATACAAATATTGGCAGGTGAATTGTAACTTTAACATGTTGCTGAATATATTGAGGTTTTTAATTTCTGAGTGCATCAGTCGAGATTTAAACGCTAATTATTTCAACAAGTTCATTTCAATTCAATGGATCGTGAATCTTCTTTCACTCACAATAAGTGGCTAAATGTACACAATGTTTATTTTAAACATTATTTATTTGGTAATAAGTTTACAGAACTTTTTAACTTTCAGAATAGTCCTACAGAATATTCCTAGCTGTTGAATTTCAAATATAGATTATTAAATTCAATAAAATTTCTAATCATTTATTAAACTTTAACGATTTTTTTCATCAATTAAATTGCGATTCTATTTTCTTAAATATACTTGAAAAATGAAGATGTTAAATTTAGAAACTTAATTTATCTCTACATTGAGGAAAGCTTGCGAAATATTCTTGAATGATAAAACACTGGATTTATGACATTAACTACCTTCTATGATTTAGTTTCAAATCTATATTATATGTAGGTGCGAAGGTACCGAGTCTACGAAAATTTGATCTATTATAAGAACACATTAGAATTTAGTATGAAAAAGTTATAAATCGTATCAGCAGTATATGTTAATTTTAGATTCCACATACATCTTTTGGGATATCATGAAAGTATCTTCAATATCATTTATTACATTCTTTGAAACATGCCAGTGTATAATACAGTTGCGCAAATAAATCTTTATCTCTGATTTGAAAAAAGTAATAGAATAGATGTAAAAAAAGTTTTGGAATCACGAAATCTTATGCAAATTAAATTTATAGTGATTTTTTCTTAAACATCGACCTATTAAAACAAATTTAATTATTATAGTTTTATTTTTATATAATAGACCCACCCCTTAAAATTTAAAATAATGTTTGAAATGTAGTATAGAATTGTCTAAGAATTAATTAATTAAAGATATAATTTAAAATTTATTAAATACGAACAATAAATAATATAACCAAAATGTCATTACCGACGGCATGATATTTGTTATTAACAATGTATAAAATAACAATGCTGGTTTTTAACGAGTATGCAACTGGTTTTAATATACCTGATCAAGGGTTTTAAAGGGAAAATAGAAAAACGATATTTTATATGTAAAATTCCCGCTTATTTTCTTATAAGTTCGAGCTTTATTTGAATACACGGACACTGCGCGAGTAATTTTGTGTTCTACTGGGCTTGATTCAATTAACGATTACAAATACAAAAGATCGATGTTATTATAGTACTGCTTTTCTGGAAGAAATTTAAAAAGTAAAAGAAACACGTAATTACCTTGGCAGTAAATAACAGCACGTAAATAGATATTGATCGACTTTTTTAGCTACATGTAAAAACTAGAATAAATTTTATTATCTGCTGACCGCTTAATGCAATCAAAGATTTACCGACAAAATGTCATTACCGTAGCTGTCATTACCCTGACAAATTGTCTATACCAGATTTATATGTAAAAATTCGAACTTATTCTGTATCTGTTTCCAAATATATTGAGTCTTCTATCGTACACTAATTAGCGAAATACCATCAAGATTTATTCCAAAAAGTAAAATAGTTTTCGAACAGATTTGTTCTATGAAAAACGTAATTTTCATGCACATCTACCAACCGAAAATCGTGAAGCCAAAGAACACAACCATAAAATAATTATAAGTCGAGTTTAAAACGTCAACTTCATTTCAATGCAAGCGCGTATCTCGACGTATAAATGTTTTGTTTATTTTACAGTGGGCTGTATTATCTTTATACGTTGCAGCTGTTAGAACAAGTACTGCGGCAATGTTATTCCTTTTGTACTTTTTAAGTACATCACACGTTGCTCTGTTATTATGCTTGCCGCAGTTATATTGTTTATTATATCAAGTTGGACAGAAACATGTAATAACTTAAATAATTGAACAATTGCACAATACGATGAATATAGCGCAAAAATATTTAATAGCACATATCTACAATTTATGGATTTATTAATTAATCCTAGCGTGCATTTATGAATATATTTAAAATGATACGGCACACGTTGAATTAACATTTATTAACGATAATAATATTTTTGATGCTATAATCATCATTCGACAACAATTTCGGAAAACATATAATGACTAATTGTCTAAACGCATACAAGTTATTCAACATGTCCATTTCATTTCGAGCAACTCGAAAGCCCTTGCAATCGAATAAAACACGCTTCGAATAATTATCCGCCGGATCCCGTAATAATATAAAAAAAAGAAAGAGCTTAAACCTTTCTCTACGTAATAACGTTGAAGACATTCGAAGCAGAAAAAGGCAAGAATTATCTTGCAAGCTCTTTCTGCAAAAAGTAATAATTCAGCAAATATACGGGAGAAAGCTTGATACTTTTTTAATTCATGCGCGCGCGCGCGCAAACTGGAATGGATGGCTTAACCTTCAGCAGTTGCAGCAGTAGCAGCAGCGGCAGCAGTAAGTGTTAAAACAACGTATTTTTTAAGGCCATTGAAGCGTAGCAGCTCGCCCGCCCGCGCTTGCTTGCGTTGTGCTCTCTCCCTCTCTCTCTCTCTCTTTTGAATTCATATAATTTTTCTGCAGACTGCAGCAATATCGCTGGTGGCGGCGGCGATGCGCTCTCACATTTTTCGTCTGTGTGTGTGTGTGTGTGTGTGTGTGTCTGTGCCCCGGCAATCTTTTATGCACTGTGCGCGAGGATGGTTATAAGAATTTTCGTGCGGCGGCGGAGGTTCGTGCACGCGCTTGTAATTCGCGCGCGCGCGCGCGTCGCGTATATATATGGGACGTTGTATACCTACGCGCCACGCCGGGCCGTTGACCACCTGAGCGAGGCCAAACGAGAGACAGAGATAGAGAGACACAGAGAGAGAGAGAGAGAGATAGATAGATAGATGGAAAGAGAGAGAGAGAGAGAGGAAAAAGAAGAGAAAAGGAAAAGCGAGATTTTACGCCGCTACTTTTTTTACGGCGCTACACGTGCTATCGTGCCGTCGCAGTGAATGTCCGTCAAAAAGCAATAAAAACGCGGGATAAAAAAGTTTGGATGGCCGCGAGTGGTCTCTGTCTCTCTCTCTCTCTCTCTCTCTCTCTCTCTCTCACGTTCCTTTCTCCTCTCATTCGACCAGAACTGCCCTATCCTACGCCTCCCTTCCCACCGGAAAAATATTCTTGCAGGAGCCAAAAGGCGCGGAGAGAGAAAGAGAGAGAGAAGAGGGAGACTGGTCCGCCGCCGTAGAAGATTCGCATGAATTTTTTATGCGGGCGCCAAGTGATAAGGGCAAATAAAGAGCCGGCGAGCCGCTGAATGTGAAATTTTGAAATTCGCTGATTGGACAGGACGTGTAGCCAGCTCCATGGCCTCCGTGCCTATGCGCTTTGTCGTCTTTTAGTGCTCGTGCGCCCGACTATATTATATATATATACGTGATATGTCGTACGTACGCCTATGTAGGAGCTGGATAACTTTTCATTATGCGGCTCTTAATTTCATTTCCAGCCAACGCAGACACTTTTTTTCTCTGCGCTGCCTTTCGAACCGTATCCCTCTTCACGTTTTGATAAAATATTAGGGATTAAGCAGTTGCCCGCGAGTGGGAGCTTAACAAGCCATGAATAATGCATTTCCTTACGTTGTAATCAGTTTAATTATGTTATTGTCGAATTATTTATGCACAGACGCCATTAGTTATTGAATTAAACATTCATGCCATGAGTAAACAATTATTGTAATACCATCAGCGCAGCGTAGCTTTAATCTTCAAACCATCGTGAACCGTTATATACATGAGAAAAAATTTATGATATTCATACTACATATTATATTTTTTATAAAACTGTGCAACATATTTCGTGCTTGTATCAATATTTAAATATAACGAAATGAATGAAAATATTCCAGAATAAATTTATTCGGAATCAAGCTTCTAATTTCTCGTATCAAACGTAAAAAGTTAATGACATGTTTGCACTTCATTTTATTTAATCTACTAATTATTCTATTCATCGATGCTACTAAAAGTGGAATATAGTTGTTCGAACACTGTAAATATTTAAATGAAATATACGCGTAAAAAAGAAAGAGTCGAGATATAAGCTTAAATGAATAAAGTTGTATACTAATTTCAAGTTAAATATTTCACCGGTGATATTGACATTTTTGAAATACGCAAGTCAAATACAAGAGAGAAGCGAGTTCGGCACAACGTTTAACTTCTTATTGTAGCTGCTTGAAAAATTGTTAAAGTTTTTTCCAGCAAAGTTTTTATTGAATACATGAGCTTATAGCGTTCGGATTGAACGCACGATTTTATTCCGGTCAATTGGGTATGTTTGAATACGTGTATTATGGTCTATTATTAAAACTTCAATATCTACGTGTACAATCGAATCTCTTTCTATAAAAAGGAAAGAAATCTAGTTAAAAAGTAATTTCTCGATTTACTGTTTGAGCGAATAATTATTAGAATATTCTTTTAATACAATGTCACTTTAATAAAACAGACGTTAAAAGAATTTGTTCAAGACAATTTTGGTAGAACGTTTGGATCTATATTACCGTTTTCTTAAAAACGAGATACATTTTTTTACTTATGTTTTACATATATTTTACAATGTATTTATTTATAAGCTTTTACAAAGATATTTAAGTAATTCTACATTTCTTGTCAATATTGGAATATGCAGATATTAGAGAATTTAGTATTCACTTTTAATCAAAATCGAAATTTTTGAAGTACTTCAGTAGTCAGAATTCAGTGTTCAAAGAAGAGATTATCTATGTATACGACAACCTGGTAATAACTGATATTACATTGCTAATTTATTTATTATTTTCACGAGTAACATACGCTAAATTTTATTGACCATTTTTCCTTTTTGACAAAGTTTAATTGAATTTTAATAAATTATGAGCAGTCGTTTAATTTATGAATAATATACATCAAACACCAGACGTGCAGTATTAATAACTTTATATTATTTTAAAGCAATAAATGTTTGAATTCGAAAACATGTTTAATATTACACAATTATACATAAATTATATATTTTCTCAGTTATTATACATGTAAATTTAAATTATTAAATTTCGCAATTGCATCGTCTGAACCAGTTGCAAAAATGAACATATACTCACTGAATTTGAAATAGTGAAAACTAGGCCACTGTCCGAAAATTAGTGTATTTGGTCCTGATTTATGCAGTGAACTTGTTCAACGTTCGCTGGAAAAAGCATCAGTGAATATACACTAATTTTCGGTTAGTGACCGAGTTTGCACTGATGGCAGTGAAATTTTACTATTTCAAATTAAAAGAGTATGACACGGGGTATATACGTATCTATATATGCTAGACGTGACATATAGAAAAGCGCCGTCAATTAGAGTGATTGAAAGTCCGCAGTCATGGTGCATGACAATTTACTTCAATGCTTAGCGATAATGAATTAATGTTGAAGTATGTTATGTTTGTCGTGGGCAACGTTGGCCACTGAAACTGTACTGTATAAGAGTGATTTTCTATACAAGTCATTTTGCTCCTGTGGGCATTAACTGTACTTGTTCTTATAGCATCAGTTAGCCACTCAAATTTCTTTAAAAATACTACAAATATAGTATTATATTATATATATGTATATAAACAGCTAGTACTTTCGACATTTTCGTACATTACATTAGGAAGATTGAAGATTCGTTTGAGGCGACTGAGAGGTATATACATCGATAAAGGGTAAAATTCGATTTGTATCGTGGACAAAAATGAGTTTGCAAGTTTTCGAAGGTAGAAAAAAAAATTCAGGTACCAAATGATACCTATAGCTAATCAATTACATAAACGGTTCAACTACATTTTAACACGTTGTGCAATAAAAGTTAGAATTGATTAAAAATTCATGTCTAACTATTGTGCTATAATGTGATTGATCTCAACGTTTATGGACTCTTGCATAAAGGAATAGGAACAAATCCAGAGCCCGTGTCAATCAATATTAAATGAGCTTGAACAAGTAGACTCTGTTTTTGGTTAGAAAAAACTTTTCTTATTATTTATTCCTATTTCTTTATATGTATGCAAGTGCTCCATTACAGCTTTTAAATTTTAGTAAAAGCTCATATTGTATAAATATATTGACCAATATAAATTAGTCCACGTACTCTATGAACAAAAATACTTACAAACAAATTATTATTTCTACAATTTCAGTTAAATATAGTTAAATATTATCTTTTGTAGGATAAAGGTCTGTTAAATTATTAAAATTAGCTTCCATCTGTTCTGCTATTTTAAAATTTAGTATTATTGTGGTTTATTATAGAAATAATGTATCGTTATAAAATTACCTCTCAAAGCTATATACAATAATACATTAAATTTTTTAAAAGCTAGTGTTAAATCCTTCATTTGCAGCGATAATACCATTCATCTTTTATAAACGTGCGTTAATCAGTTCACCTATACGGTGAAAAGCGACCAGACGCATCCATCGGCATTCGCTCGCGCGCGTGAGCCAACAAATCCTGTTAATGTATATACGCGACAAAAAATAACAGTTTATACGTTACTCCGTTGTTTGCCATGCATGTCATGTATCATCGACTGTAAAAGCCGCGAAAAAAAGGGGGAAAAAAAAAGAAAAAAAAATTCGACGCTTCCGTGACGTGAAAATCTACGAAATACCGGAAATGAAGTTCGGAGAAAGCGCGGAAATTTTTTTTTTTTTCGGTCGTCGTCGTCCACCTATACCCTCCCCCGAGGTGTGTGTGCGCGCACGTTCGGCCACATTGTCGGTCAATAAAATCAAGCGCGTGCATTATTGTTATCGCAGTGCAATAGTCGCTCTCGTAAATAATCCCCATGGCGTAAATTGCAAACGGTTCGCTTGGCGCCTCGCCGCCGCTGCTGTTGTATACCGGCACGGCGCGGCACCGCAGCGCGAAATAAATCTGCACGCGCGAGACCGGGGCGCAAAAACAAAACTTGCTTGATTAGAATTTTCCCGATTGAAAAAAAAAAAAAAGATAAAAAAAGAAAAAAACAGAACAGGAGAGGAAGAGGCGAAAAAACGTATATAGCGAAATGCTCGCACACAAACACACACGTGTATCTATAGATATATAGAAGCTGTGGCCGATGGGGATGCACACACGTTGCGCTGAACGAGCGTTTGTCCTATTTTCAGCGCTGCAGCACACACTCGGCAGATTAAGTCGAGGATGTATGAACCAGTTGGGCCGATGGGGGGGAGAGTGCGCGCGAGAGGCGTGCGTGTGTCATAAGTAAAAGATCCGAACGCGCGTTATCTTTATTTTAATTGCGAGCTTTCCAAGCCCGTCCGAGATTGTGTGCACCAGCAGCAGCAGCAGCAGCAGTGCGAGCCCCGCCGGCGAGAACAAACAACAGGTTGAAAAAAGGGGGCGGCGGAGCGCCCAGATAAGATAATGTAACTATTTATGGGCAGCTTTTGCGAAGGGGTTGGAACTACTCTCTTTCTCTCTCTCTCTTTCTCTCTCTATGCCGGTTTCTCACTCCGCGCTGTTTTTTTTTATATCCCGGGAATGACGTACATTCGAGCTCCGTTCGTATATATACGTGATTCAAGTATTAATCAGAAAAATTATGATTCGGGAGAAATTGCGTACGCGCACCCCCGGTGGCAAAGAGCGCGTGTCTGTGTGTGTGTGTGTGTGTTGTATTTCGAAGCTTGACAGAAAAAAAAAACGCGAGATACATTGGTGAATTCCGACGTTTATTTTGAAAAATAGAGTCACGAGCTATTTCTTTTTTACAATTCAATTGTGCAAGAAACATGACCACAAAAACAAGAATTGAAATATATTTTTAAAAGTGTTGCATTATATAGATAACCACAGTATTTTGAACATCGTAAATAATTTTGAAACAGATTAGTAGTCGAGAAGTCGTTACCTGATAATTAAGTAGATTAAGTCTGTTACCGTAAGCCATTTTTTACGATGAAATTCCTTTATATAAAAATGCTTTCACTGTAGACTTAGGTATGTCGGTCTCGTTCTTTCCTGCTGATAAATGCCCGCCAAAGTGATTCTATTGATTCTCTAAAAAATATGCTGTAATATAATTTGTACTATAAAAACACGTCCAAGTACATTCTATTCGTAAGCAGTAATTTTCCTCATCATCAATCGAATCCCCATCAAAATATTTTCTGAC
Source organism: Megastigmus dorsalis (assembly GCA_900490025.1). Taxonomy (NCBI): domain Eukaryota; kingdom Metazoa; phylum Arthropoda; class Insecta; order Hymenoptera; family Megastigmidae; genus Megastigmus; species Megastigmus dorsalis. The sequence continues at coordinate 27,142 of UELU01130843.1, forward strand.
AAAGAATTAACAATAAGAATTTCATCCCCCAATAAATATTTTTAATTTAACAAGATTATTAGGTCATGCTATAATACAGCAGGTGCACGGCGCGTGCAACTCGAAAAAGTGTACAGCCCAACTTTGGCGCACAGCTCATAATCATAATAATCATAAAATAGGAATGGAAAAGTAAAAAGGCTGTTCGCTATGTGTATAGTAGGAAGAGGGAGAGAGAGAGAGAGAGAGAGAGAGAGAGAGAGGAAGAGGTGAGTTAGTCGAGGGCATAAAGAGAGAAGGAGGGTTACGTGGGCGCGGAAACGTAGGATAATAAGGTGAGCCCAGAGGTGCGGAGAGACGCGAGCGCGAGCGGCGGTGCGCCAGGCTAGACAGAGCGAGGAGCGTGCGTCCGCGTGCTGCTCGAGCGGCGGCGGCGGCGCCGTACGTGACCGGAATGGGGCGTCCGCGAGGAGCGAATTACTTTGACGAACTCGTTGGTTATCGCGCACATCCCTCCTAGCGCGGCGCTTCCTAAAGCTACATAGAGAGAGAGAGAGAGAGAGACAGAGAGAGAGTCGAGCTCTCGCAGTCGCTCGTTAGGAGCTTCGCTCGCAGGAGAAAGGGGAGCACATGCCGCCACATTGCCTTCTCGGCCGCAGAAATGGAAACGTAATGACGACTACTCTCTCCCTCTTCCTCGCTCTCTTTCCCTCTTTGTCTGCGCTCTCTCTCTCTCGTCCTCGTGTGCTATATACATAGGCTTCGTGGACTAGACAGACTATCCTTCTTTCCCTCTCTTGCGGAGCGCGATTTTTTATCCCTCTTTTCTCGCCGGTGAGTAAAGTAACGAGATTCATCGTGGATTGCGAGCGAGCCGAGGAGAGTGCGAATGGGAGGGGGGAAAAAAAAGATTAGTCTTGCTGGCGGGGCTATTCGAGGGAGCGATTCGCACTGTGTGTATCACCTTTGCGCTCCATTGCTTTTATCATCTGGCTTTGGGGTATATCGAGTCATATACTTTTTGAGACACGGCGCAAGAGGCGAATATTTAGCTTCGGTTTAGCTATAGTCAATAATTACTGTGGACAGTAAATGCTTGTATGCAACCTATTAAATTATATCAACCAAGTTTCTCTTAATCTTAAATTAATTGTTTATTTATAATAAAATGTGTAAAGTGCAATTTTTTCATAAAAGTATTTTTGGATCAATAACTTAATTTAGTAATAATGAACATTTATTTCTTTTAAGCTTTAAATGAAAGTCTGAATTTTGCCCTTGATATAAAAAGATGATAAAACTACTTTCGAGAAATTCGCAAGATAATCTAAAAGATTCAGAGCTCCCAGCTAGAGTGTTAGTAAAAGTATATAAGGAAGCCGAAAGTGATCCTAGAGCCTTTTTTTTAAAAAGAAAAGAAAAGAAAATAAACGTAACGCGAAGATAAGTGGTGCGAAAAGGAAATATATATGTGAAGAAAGAGAAAGAAAGTGAATTTCATTTTGTGCTTATTATACACATGTTTGCGTATTATTCGTGAAGTATAAAAAGGCGGAGTTCAAGAACTAAAAAAAAATACATCTTTTTTGTACCGTAAACTTTTCTCTAAATCCAATTCTTTCCAAGATAACAATGGAATAACGGCCAAAGACGATTAAATTGATTAAAAGAGACCGATTTTTGGGTATTAACATAAAAAATATTAATTTCGTATAAAAGTGCTAAGTGTAAAAGTTGCAGAGCACAAAAAGACAAAACTTTTCTCTATTGAACATTTTTTGTTACGAATGATTCATTTGAAGATAACAGTGGGTTGTAGAGATAGCAGCAGAATGTGAACGCGAAGCTAAGCGTTAACGCGCTGGAATATTATTGGGCTAAGCCATGAGATCTTAGTGCGCAACACAAAACTGACTAGCGCGCTAGTATTTTTATGAAATTATCGTGCGGCTTTTCGAGACTGAGTCCATTCGCTGATGGAGATGCTACATTTTTATGAAAATGGATGCGAATGATGAGTAATCATTATTTTTCGATGCAGCGTTTACTCTGCATATCGTGAAAACTAGCTAAAAAAATTATTATAGCAATCGAGTATCAAAACTACATTAGCTTCATTAAGTAAACAAAAACAGCAGAATGAAAACACTGATTTTAAAATGATTCTAGAAAGAAAACACGGAAGTATAAGCATTATTGTAGTACAATACTTTTGGGCATATCTATAGTATTTTAGCGAAAGAAAAATAGTCCAATGTAAATGAGTGAAAATAATTAATTAATTTTATTGAACATTTATTAAGTGATACATCTAGAGATAAACATTTACTAGCAAAATAATAACAGGCAAAGAAAGGTTAAGCGTATCGGCTGCAAGGATTCGTTAGACCACCCAAACGAAGGAAAATGCCTTCGTATGATGTAAGGAAGCACCATCCACGCATGTTCCAATTTCTTTTATGCGTACGGGAATTGCGCGCGTGCAGCAGTTAGGTATGCACGCATATATGCGTAGCTGCAGTGCAGACTTGGTAGTGCGATTGCGGAGTAGAGCCAAGAGAGTTAGTGCAGCGGTTCGTCCAACGATTACGCGCAGCCAAAGTGTATATGTGTTTCTCTCCACGGTTGCGATCCCTTTCGATGTCGATGACGTGGAGTGTTATTA
>UELU01130845.1:0-16829 GCA_900490025.1 Megastigmus dorsalis
CCTTATAAGTAATATCACAGAGCGTCTTAGATTAAAAATGCAAATAAATAAAATTACAAAAGCAGTCAATATCTATCTTACAAACATTTAAAAATAAAAAGAACATTTACTCAACCCAGTCATTCAATATACACTCACTCCAATAAATTTATTTTATTTATTCAAACCAGAGTAAAGTACATTACATTACATATATGGTAACCCTGCAGAGGAAAATAGCATTTCCTGTATGCAGGTCTGGTACATGCAAATTTACATGAATTCCTTACAAAACTAAATTAGCAGATCTTTATTAATCTACTAATACTTAAAACTATGAAGACTGTCATAAGTCTTCTTAACAAAAATATTATTTCTTCAAAATATAACAGTAATATGTTCTTTTATATATGTGTATAGATCCATTTTTTTAACTTATTTCTAGATTTTATCCCCATATTTAAGGATTTGAGATCATTTGGTAATTTGTTGAACAACTTAATAGCTCTAATATAACTATACTTATCACTAAAAGTTTTGGATATTTTTCGTAAATTAATAAGTTTATGCCTTGTTTTGCTAGTTGAGTTAACGTATTTCTCTTTAAGAATATTATAATTGTAAGTTAAGCTTTCAAATTCAAATAATTTTTGCAAGTTCATTGGATTATCTTGCACAAAAGTGTTTTTATTTATTATTTTTAGTAATCTGTTCTGAATTTTCTGTAATAATTGCATGGTTTTTTTATAAGCTCCACCCCATGCAATGATTCCATAAGTAATTATGCTGTGAAATAATGCATAGTATATAGTTCTGAATGTTTTGCTTTGCATAAATTTCGATATTTTATAGAAAACAAAAATTAAATATCTTGTTTTTTTAATAATATATTCAATGTGTTTATTCCATTTTAAATTATAATCAAAAATCAGCCCTAAGTATTTGGAACTTTCAACTCTCTTTAGGTTTTCATCATTTATTTTTATATCAATTTTAGTAGGAACACTGTCACAGTAGTTTCCGAATGTGATATATACAGTTTTCTGTATATTCAGAGATAGTTTATTTATTGCTAACCAATTTGATACGTCTTTCAAGTATTTGTTCATTTTTATTTCTACATCTGACCAAGTTTTACTTGTAGATATTATCGCAGTATCGTCAGTGTATGACAAAATATAATTTTCTGGCATATTAGTTAATAAATCATTCACATATAATATGAAGAGTAGTGGGCCTAAGATTGTTCCTTGTGGTACTCCAGTGTTTAGTTTTATCCAATTGCGATCCACTTGGCCTATCCTAACCTTTTGTATTCTATTGTTGAGGTAGCTTTCTGATAATTTGTGTGATTTTCCTCTAATTCCGTATGCGTACATTTTGTCTAGTAAAATCTTATGGTTTACAGTATCAAAGGCTTTTGCCAGATCTAAGAAGGTTATAGCAATGGGTGTACTCTTGTCCAATTTGTTATATATTTTATTTACAATAAAACTTAATGCATCTTTTGTTCCTTTGTGTTTAATGAAACCAAATTGTTTTGTATGTACAATATTGTACTTAGAGACAAAATCAAAAATTCTGTTGTAAATTATTTTTTCAAAAATTTTTGCCAGATTAGATATCAATGATATTAGTCTATAATTACAAATTTTATGTTTAGTGCCAGATTTATGTATTGGTACTACTTCAACCACTTTTAGAGCATCAGGCCACATAGCTTGCTCTATGCATTTATTAAAAATATGAGCTAATGCATCAATAATAAAAAGTGATATAATTTTCAGTGTTTTTGAATTAATTTTATCAACTCCACCATTTTTTAATTTCAAATTATTAATAATTTTTTGTACTTCAAATTTATTTGTAGGTTTTATAAATATGGAATTTGTATTTATTCTTGGTGGGTTAAATCTATAGTAGGTATTATTTATAGGTGTTTTTATGTCATTACTCAAGCTCTCACCTATTTTACAATAATACTCATTCATAGTATTAGCTATCTCAACTGGATCTTTTATCGTTTCTTAATTTTCATTACGTATAATATCAATATTGTTATCTTTAATGCCTTTTCTGTCAAGTTTCGAATTAATAATTGACCATAATTGTCTAGGATTACTACAATTCTTATCTATTAGGTTTTTCTCATATTTCATTTTAGCATCTAATATAACTTTATCTAATATTTTAACATAATTTTTATATTTGTTTTTTAATTGTTCATTTGTTGGATCTTTTTTAAAGTTGTTATACATAGTTTCCTTTTTTCCGCCTGATTTTATAATTGCACTTGTAATCCAATCTTTTCTGGGAGCCTTTTTTGATTTCGTTCTGTGTGTTGCTTTGCATTTAACTTTTTCTAAACATAATTGTATATTTTTTATAAGTAAGTCAATTGCTTCATTAGGATCAGCGATTGACTTATATCGTGACCAATTTATTTTACTTGCTACGTCGTATATTTTGTTGTAATTATAAAAATAGTTTGTTTCTTTTGTTTCCTTTGTTTCAGTTTTTAATTTCTTGTTAATCTCTATAAATAATGGATAGTGATCAGGTAAAGGGATCACTAGTTTAAAAGTTTTGGTACTAATTGATGATGTTTTAATAAATATATTGTCAATGCATGATCCATTTTCGCAACCTATACAAGTTTTCAAAAAATTTCGCATTTTATTCTAAAAATAAGAATCTTTAAACTTTAGGAAATACTGTATTTAGAATTTTTCTAAGACTTTACAGAGAAGCTTACAGTGCCGAAAGTTGCAAAGAAAAAATACTGATCCCAGCGTTGAAGGATTAAATAAACTTATTGTAAATAAAGTAACTTAAGGTAGTTGTATCCCGCCTGTGTGAGTCAAATTGAAACTTACAAAAAAATTTGAAAATATATTCGAAGTTTTTATGTATAAAGTATTAAAAATGAAAAATATAACTTTTCCTAATATTATCATGATTGTTATGTATTGCAAGTTATAATAAAGAATAACACTTGATATTAATAATAAGTTTATTAAGGCTTACGAAAAACTGGAATACATTACTATGCGTGCTTACGCTACGAGAGCGGGCTAGCGTCTGACTCATATGCGAGACACTTCGCGCTTATTATCGACGTTACAGGTTTCTTGTATATCTACCGATATATCACAATGATGAAATATGATACACAGCGTGAGAGATAGACTATTGTTTTTGTGTAATCATAAGTTGCTCATCATACTCCGAGGGGTTATGGTCGTTCTACTTTCTGAGCTAGATTGAACTGTAAAATTTCGTAAAACTTTGGATTCCTACTGCTTCGTTACTAACTGTTCAATCTTCTCCAAATTTATACATGAATTCTAAAATATACTAAACTAATTTTTTCAAAATTTTTATACACATAGCGACACTAAGTCAGTCAATCGGTCAATATTATTTAATTGAATGCATCATTTCGTAAACAGTCGCCATTACAGCGATGTTAAATGTTGTAAATTTTAACTTGCTGTAGCTTTAAAACTATTTGGTAAATTGATCCTAAATTTTACAGTCATCTTTTACTGTACCTTAATTAATTTTTCTCAAATTTTCAAAAATAATTCATAACTTTAGATTTGGTATACAACTACTTTAATTATTTGATCTCTGAGATTACGAGGTCCAATCAGTCACACTTTTAAGATATTCCTAGTATTTTAAGACACATTTCAAATTTTATAATTATTTTCGAAAACTCATATCAGCAGATATAAAAATAAATAATTCTTTAAATAAAATTGTTTTAATGTAATACTCTTTAATCCTTCAGTTCTGAAACTTCCTATTTTTAGGGGGGAGTATAGAATTTAATTTTTTAATCTAACTGCTGTATGTCCATAATATATGAAAATGCACAGCATCACAGGTGAATCGTAGGTAATTGTGTAAATGAAATGATTCTAAATCATCTTTTGTATTTGAATGTTCCAACTCTCACGAGCCGATTTAAGCTCCATGTAAATAAGACACTTTAAAATTTTAAATTCATTCGCAAAGGATAAAATATTTCTCAGTCTTACAAGCTAGTTCAGCTAATATGTAAATTTAATCATTGTCGAAAACTTTAATATTTAAATATTTAAATAAAAAATAGGTATGCTTTAATATTTAAAAGTATGTTCTTTTGTTATTTTGTTCTTTAAATACAATTAAGTAAACATTGAGCTCTGATCCCTTTACACATCAAAGATCTCAAATTGAAAAGTTAGAAGTTTTAAATGTAGATGAATACAAGATTTACTTGACTTCTATTTTAATAATAATTGAAGAATCTATGAAAGTATAATGATTTGATAATCCTAATTGATTGTTCTATCTCTCGCAGAAAGTAGCTTCACACGTGTATAACAGCCGAATATTAAAAATTAAATTACTATCAATAATCTTATGAGGTCAGAAAAGACGCATGCTTTCAATTGAGCTTCTCACAAGTTGTGTCATGAAACGTGGTTCGATACATGAGGGAGAAATAGATTCCACCTTTGTGTGAACGTTTGCACACGAGCAAGTTAGATCACTTTATCGTACTAGCATCGAAATTTACCATTAATCCCGTTTCGATATTATAATATTTTCGACAACATTCAAAAAGGTATAGAAATTCTCAGCTGCACGTGACTCTCTTGCTGCAATGTGAGCTGCACGCCCTTCTTAGTTTTAAATTTAGTTACTGAAATAAGTCACTTTTAAATTTTATCAAAAAGATATAACTATACTACAAATTAAAACTTTAAATTAAATAATCTTATTCGACAGGGGTTATCCTCAGCTTTACAAGTTTAGCCAATGCACTTTTTGAATAAAGTATTTTCAGAAACATAGGCATGAAAATTTCCCGCTATTACATGCGACTCGCAGACAATTGTATGTAAATGTAATGAAATTAGATACTTACATTTTCAGCTTAGCAGGCGAACAGCAACTAAATTTTTAAATTAAATTGCCGCCAATAATAATATTTACACATTCTTTTGTTAACACTCTCAAGTTCAGTTAATGTCTTACTGGAAAGAAAGTATTTTAAAAATTGATGAATTAAAGCCTAATTTTAGAAAGCTGAAGAGTGGAGACTATTTATTGACTCTTCCAAACGTAGCCTAAAAACTGTTCTTCTCCATAATGGCAATACGTTTGCACCTATTCCAATTGCCCATTCGACTAAGCTAAAGAAAACATATGAGAACTTAGAAATAGTTTTGGAAAAAATAAAATATGCAGAACATAAGTGATTATAACAATGCTTCTTGGACAGCAGTCAGGTTTTACAAAATATCAAAATAAATAAGAACAGGCTTTGATCCTGGATCGGAGAACATCCTTCGCATACCTTTATTTGATTCATCAGTTATTCTGCTTCCACCACTTCACATTAAATTAGGCCTCATGAAACAGTACGTTAAAGCTTTGAACAAAGATGGTGACTGCTTTCAATACTTAGCAGAAAAGTTTCCGGAAATAAGCAATGCTAAACTAAAAGAAGGCATTTTTGTCGGTCCTCAAATCCGAACCATGTTTAACGATGATACGTTCGTTACAAAAATGACCAACAATGAAAACGCAGCACGGCTAGGTTTCAAAAATTTGCTCAGAACTTTTTGGGTAATCAGAAAAGTGAGGATTACCAGAACATTGTTAAGGAAATGTTGGAAAGTTACAAGCGATTAGGCTACTTGATGGACTTGAAATAGCATTTCCTGCACTCGCATCTGGACTACTTTCCAGAGAACCTTGGACATTATAGCGAAGAACAGGGTGAACGATTTCATCAAGACATCAAGGAAATGGAACGCCGCTACCAAGGAAAGTGGGATGTTAATTCGATGGCCGATTTTTGTTGGATGCTGAAAAGAGAAACCAAACAGAGGGGAACAAAAAGAAATAAAAATCCGCTGCATAGGTCCTCTGAAGACTACTTTTTTTAAAGTTTTTTTTTTAAGAATTCTCAACTTTTTTAGAGCCTACAGTTTAAGAGCTAACACATAATTATCAGTCTAGTGCATTTGGAATATTAACTAATAAGTGAAGTAAATTATATTTGTTCTAATAAAAGAATGTAAATATCTTTAGCGCCTCTAGGCCATGATTTTTTTTGGAAATTTAAGTCAATTACCCGAAATCGTTGGTCATTTTGACGTAACATATTAGTATAATGCCAACTATTAATAGTTTTGCCGTGATGAAATATGCCGTTTGTTACTTTGTACTGTTTCTTTTGAATAGTAATAGCTGACCGCGGTATTTCGTTGATTCTGAAATTACTCATTTCGGAAATTTTCGTACCGTCGGCATGTAAAAGTACAAAACGTATTATAACTAAGGTGTTCTTTATATTTACATTAACTTTTTGAAGCATAGAAAATGTAATTACAAATTTGATTTACTTCATTTCTCATATCGCATCCAGGGCATCGTGTCATTAATTATTCATGTCCAACAACATTTTGTAAAATAGTAGACGTATTGCACAGGTCTGTTAAGAATTGTGACACATCTTGTTGAATGTTTACTGCATGTTTTACATGTATATTTTGTCTATGCGTGCTAAAATATTTTTTAATACATATTTAGCTTCAAACATTTATCAATAGTTTTTTTATTTAATATCACTTTGCAATCTTATTCCAAAATCTTTAACCCTTTCCGGCACAGCGGGTCTTCCAGGACCCACCTTTTCTTACACACTATTTTGCTGTTTTAAAGTAGTTTTTATACGATTTACCTAAAGTTTTTTGTAATTTTATGATCTTGATACGTTACAGAATCATAATTTATGTAATAATTATTTATAATTTTTGTTAATTTATTTATGCAAATAAATAAATAAAGAAAAATCACCGTTTTTTTGAAAAAAATTCATTATTGAAGAAACTTTTTATTGCATTTTCACGATATTTCTTACTAAGGTGTTTTCGGGGTCGCTGATTACGAATCCGTTGTCAGATTTTTAAAATTCAAAATGGATCTTATGATTTTAATCCGCCATCTTGAATTCGCCATCTTGGATTTGAAAAAATCGAAATTTTGGTAGTAGATTCGAACTCAGCGACCCCAAAAACCCCCGATTAAGCATTAAGCAATTTCAAGCCAGAATAGTCAATAGAAAAATGTATGCCGGAAAGGGTTAAACATCGTTGAGCCTCCAGATAACACAATATTATTATACATTAGCCTTGTAACATGTAATATAGAACAGTTCTGAATAACATAATCTGCAATTTCCAGTGCATTCGACGTGTTTGTTTATATCTATATATAGCGGCTGAATTCTGACCCTCTTTTTTACGAATTTGTATATCTATGTACATGGAATATACTTGTATCGGGAAAATTTGTACATATTTGTATATCTACATTGTAACGGGGTCCTGGCTGGGAAATGTGCAACGGCTAGGGCGACTTGCCCTGGCGGGATGGCGTGTTGCAGCTGCTCAGCAGCTGCGATCCTTCGTTGCGGCAGGAGGTGCAGGCGGACGTTAGCCGCTGGTGCAATCGCACCTCCGTGCAATGCCGGGCCCTGTTATCAATGCCGAGAGATATTCCTCTCGGCTTCTCGTGTGAGAGAGACAGCTGCTCTCTCTGTCTCTCTTATACGGGATGTTCGCACCTGAAAAGGATCGCGAAAACACGAAGCCGTACGGCTTTTCCAGTCGTAAATGCCGGCCAGCTCGCCACGATCGGCGAGGGCGGTAACCGAACGTGCGGGGAAAACGGAATACGAGTGAGGTCACGAAATGAAACTCACTCAGTCAAACTGTATAAAAATGATAAAATATATTCTTTAAACCGTGACTCTAATACAAAGTTCAAACATAAATCAATTAACATATAAATTCGAACGCGACGAAAGGGCCGAGTTCGCATATTGGGCCAGAAATAATACCTTGTGAATCTGTTGAAGGTCTTTTCTCGCCCTAGGTGTCCGGCCGTTGGTTCATCGTGACATTCACGCATGACGTCGCGCGACGTTCTCTTGGCACGATCAATTTCCAGGCGTCATCTTCTTCGATGACGCCTTCCGTGTCTGGGTCTTGGCGGTGAAGGTAGAGGTTTCCGCCTACTACTTTCCATCGAGGATGCTCACTAGGCTCTTCCCTAGTCTTCCTGGCCTGTTTGAGGTACCAGTGGTCCTTTGTGCCTTCTGACCACGCCAGCCCGCTTATCGCTGGCTCTTCTTCCTCGAACATCCTCGATAGTGCGTCTGAGACCAGATTCAATGATCCTTTCCGATGCTCTATGCCCTTGTAGTTCTAGGGCCCATCTTGCTAGCTTGCTCGTTGGATTCTTCATCGAACTGAGCCATATTAGGCAGCTATGGTCTGTTAGCACTTTAAAGTGGTAACCTTCGATGTAGGGTCGGAATTTCTTGATCGCCCAGACTACAGCCAAGCATTCTCTTTCTATCACGCTGTAATTTCTTTCAGCTGGTGAGCGAGTTCTGCTGGCGAATTCCAGGACTTTTTTGTCCTCGCCCACGGTTTGCATTAATGCCGCTCCAAGACCCGTGTCACTGGCGTCTGTTTGCACAATGAACGGTCGTTCGAAATCCGGTCTTTGCAACACCGGTTCGGACAGAGTTAGTGCCTTCAGCTGTTCGAAGGCTCCTTGTTGCTCGTCCTTCCACTCGTACTTTTGGTTTTTGTTTGTGAGGCGAGAAAGTGGTTCTGAGATCGTCGCAAAGTCCTTCATGAACTAGCGATACCACGAAGCCATGCCCACGAAGCGCCTGAGTTGCCTAAGGTTTTTCGGAACTGGATAATTCTTTATCGACTCTATCGGCTCTATCTTGGCTGGATCTGATCTGACCCCGTTTCGGTTTACCAAGACGCCCAAATATTTCACTTCAGGGCGGCAAAATACGCTCTTCTCGCGATTGATCGTTAATCCTGCCTCATTGAGTTTCTGGAGTACGAGTTTAAGGTAACGTAGGTGGTCCTCGAATTCTTCCGAGACTATGATTATGTCGTCCAGGTAAGCGAAAGCGAATGGTTCCATGCTTGGGCCTATGAGTTGGTCGATAACTCTCTGGAACGATGCTCCTGCGTTACAGTCCGAACGGCATTCTTTTAAATTGGTGTAGACCCATACCTGGCACTCTGAAGGCCGTGATGGGTCTCGACTGTTCCGTCAGTCTGATCTGGTGGTATGCCGCGCTGAGATCTAGAGTGGAGATATATCTTGCTCGGCGTAGCTGCCTCTGGATGTGGTCTATGTGAGGTTGGGGATAGGCGCACAGTTTCGTCACTGCATTGACTTTCCGGAATCAATGCAGAATCTGTATTTGCCGTTTGCCCTCTTCACCATCACTATGTTTCTATTATGTCCTTGGCTAGCATCTCGGCGACTTGCCGGTGCATCTCTTCCTCCACCTTCGGCGAAACTGGATAATACTTCTGCTTTATCGGTTTCGCCGTGCCGACATCTATGTTGTGTTCGGCAAGGTGGATGTAGCCAAAAGGTTCCTCATTCGGTGGGAATACTTCGTCCAACAGCGATTCTAGCTGTGCCAGTTGCTCTTTGGATACGTCTGCCACTCCTAGCGATGCCAGCGCGGCCACGCCACTTCCTATGGCAGCCACCTCTAATGGGGCGTAGGCTCCGGTCTCCTTCAGGAGTAGCTGATCAGTGTCCGGATCCAACACGGCTCAAAATGCTCTGATGAAGTTTACTCCGACGTAGCATTCTTCGTCGAGGTCGGGAAGGATCGCTACTCTTACCTCCTTCGTCAAGCCTTCTAGCTTGAAAGGTAAGAGTACGTGACCGCACAATGGACTCCTTCTTCCATCTGCCAGTCTAACCTCTCCGACTTCTGTCTGGAGGAGGCGTCTTTCTAGACTGGCTGCTATCTGGAGATCTACTGGACCCATGACTGTGCTCGAGGCTCCTGGATCATAGAGCGCTCTGAGCCGGTAGTCTCCGATCTCCACCTGGAGCCACCATCGGGTTTCGTCTTCAGGACGATATTTTGGCCCTTTTTCATCCCTTCTGGGAAATTCTGCCGGTAGCTGTGAGACTGTATCCTTCTGGATATGTTCAAGCTCTTCTGCCGGGGCCCTTCTAGGTCCCGGCTCGGCGGATGATGGGGCCTTGGGTGTAGGTGGTGCGGTAGAAACCCCCTCTATCCGCCCCCCGTCCCGTTTCCCGAACAGTCTGGGCATTACTTCTTCATGTACCCCAGCCTACCACAGCCGTGACAGCGCAAGGGCTCCTTGGCGTCGAACCTAGAGCGTTCTCAGCCCTTCCTTTCCTCGCTGTCTCGGCGTCGCCCTCTGTTGGTCTTCTCGTCTCTTCTGGGCGGGCTTCTCCTTCTTGATTGGCCGTCGGGTCCTTTCAAGGTGCCCGTTGCTGCCGTACTCCGACTTTTCTGTAGGGCCGCCTGCAGTTTGGCATCCATCAGCTTGGATATCTACTGGATCCAGTCTGGTTCTGCGGCACTCGGCGGAGTCACGGCAGCTGCTGCCACTTTATCATCTTTGTTTGCCGTAGTTGGTCTTTTATAAGCCATTTCAGGGCATATCGTCGCCTCTCCCTTAGGCGGCAACCTGAAGGCTTTCTCGCTCTCAATGGTCTGCTCAGCGTCCGCAACTAACATGAGGAGTGTGTCTACTGAGTCACATTCTCTCCTCTTCACTTGCCGTTGTAGCTGCGGCAGCATGTTCCCATACAACATGTCGAGCTGCGCTGTTTGGTCAGGGATTGGCTTCAGCTTTCGCATGATGACAATCAGACACGTGAGATAGTCCCTCACCGGTTCGTCTGGCCCTTGGGTACGGGCATTGGCTTCTGCCGCCAGATGTTGCTGGTATCACTGACTAGTATCATACCAGCATTGAGCTGCCGTGGTAAAGTCCGACCAGCTGCTCCACTTGTCCTTCTCATTCTGGTACCAAGTGGAGGCTGTACCGGTGAGAAGCTCTGCCAAAGCTGCCAGCATTTCCTTGTCCGATACGTTCGCTGACGCGCGGCAGTCGTCTACGCGGCTGAGGAAAAAATCTATACTCTGGCTTTTCTCGCCAGAGAATCGAACCTGCCATTTTCTTACGATGCTGCCGATGTCTCTGGGCGCTCCAGAGGCTCGGCTCGATTGGGAACTTCCATTTCCGCCCCAGTGACGCGTGTCGTTTCCACGTCTGCTGGGGCTGGGTCCTCTCTGTGAGGAAATTGGCCCTTTCGTTGACCGGAGCGCCTCTATCCTGGGCCGTTGTTGCGTAGACATTACTGTGCCTCGTGTCATCTAGGCCTCTGCCGGGGCTTGTCATTCGCTGCCCCGGCTGGTCGCTCTGTGGCAGGTTTGGATGGAGGCGGGTGCTCTCAAACCCTGTCCTCGGTGAGCTCGTCTCGTCTATTTGGCTCGGCATATTGTCGTAATGGCAGGTAAAGGTGCCCTGAAAGCCGACTTGTCTCGTCCTCTCAGGCTCCACTCTTGTACTTGATGCTGGTGGTGCTCGAGACATATCTTCGACCTTTTCCGTCAGGGTTCGCACCTTCGATATAAGGTCTGCCAGACACAACGAGAAGTCTGGCAGCTCCTGAAATGCCGAGCCATCTGTGGCAGTCAGCGTGAGCCAGTCGTGTCTTCGTGACCTTTGACTGGTCTCACTGCCATCTTCATCGGTGGCATGCATGCTCACCGTTGGCGGGTTTAGCCATGGAGCTGTGGCGTTGAGATTCTCAATTACCCTCCTGTCCAATACCAGCTCTTCTGGCAGATATGGGCCCGGCGTCTGTGTGTCGTCTGCTGCATCTCCTTGTAGCTCTCTTCAGCTGGTAATTAGTGTTGAACGTTTTTCCCTTCTTCGCTGTATGGTATTTTCGGACTCCTCACATGCTACGAAGTCCTCTGCCGTATAATTACCCAGCAGCCACTGATGCAACCGGCTGGCTTTTCCCAGCCGGGATCCAGAACCGGTGAGCTCTAATGTTTCCAGGTGCTCCTGGAGCTCACCGTTGTTGAGGTTGAGGATATACTCCTCAACCGCTTGGTCTAGTTTCTCGCCCATATCTGATCTTGAGCTATCTGTCTTGTTTTTATAATCGCCTGAGTCTCTTGGCGACTCTTCGTTGACCATGCGCAAGGGTAATTCGTTTAAAAGGGGCTCTTTCTTTATGCTCTTCTGAGCTGTCCTTTCGAGGACTTTTAGAGCCGTCCGTATACAGGAGTTCGTATATCGGGTGGCGAGAGCTAACCGAAGTTGTCGGTTTCTACCTCGCTGGTGGTCGTCCTTCTGTATTTTTAGATTCATTGGACCATTCTGAACAAAAAAGATCCTTTGTCGTTTTGTCGTAGGGTATGTTGTTTTTAAGTAAAAAATTCCCAAAGTTTTAAAAAATGCGATTTTCCCTTTTTTTGGAGCCATGTATAGGTATGAAAAAAAAAACTTTTTGCTTAGTTCACCATGGAAACATAAACTTTGAACCTTCCTCTACAACTTCTAAAGAGCAAATTTTAAGAAAACGAGTGGCAACATGTTATTTTGGAATAGAGAGTTGTCTTTTATGAGCTATACCGCTGCACGCGTGCCACCTTCTCAGTGCGCATAGTCGCCTGGTAAGCGGGCAGAAGATGGTCGGCATTTGGAACTAGCTTGTCTTTCGGTGGCGCATGCGCAATTGAAAAATACTGAAGAAAAAATACTATAGAGTACGTGAGAAGAATAGCACTCACTATAGAATGCATGAGAAAACCATGAATTTTCTTAGTGATGAAATGGGGCCAAAAAAAGTTTGAACGGCTTTTTCTTTGCACTCAGTAGATAGATTTTCATGATTCTTTTTGTAAATAATTGCATTTTACGATATCTTTCATGTGATATGCATATCTTTTAGGTATAGCCGTTCAATTGAAAGATACGAGATACGTGATTTTGTAAATGACAAATTAGAAGTATATAGTCACACGGTCGCGAGCCCAGCAGACGCTATACTTGTCTGTGGCGCGCGGCTGCACGCCGTGATAAGTAAAATAATTTAATGTAGAGTAGCTAAATAATAATAAAGAAGGTTCAAAATATTCGTTGCAATTAATAAATTTATTCCATCAATAAAACCAATACTTGAGTAATAATCTCAAAAAATCTATCCTGCATTCATATTTAGCTTCAAACATTTATCAATAGTTTTTTTATTTAATATCTCTTTGCAATCTTATTCCAAAATCTTTAAACATCGTTGAGCCTCCAGATAACACAATATTATTATACAATAGTCTTTTAACATCTAATATAGAACAGTTCTGGATAACATCATCTTCAATTTCCAGTGTATTATCACTTTATTGCTGTACATCTTCTGTTAATTTATTCTGATAACTCTTTGGTGTTGACGTATGAGTTTTTTCAACTGATGAGTGTTCTGCAGTCTGGTCGTTGTTCATGTTTATAATAATATTAGGTGCGATAAGGGCTGTTGGCTTATTAGTACAACATATAGCGCCTCTTTATTTGTATCTGAAAGCTTCATAATATATGCAAGTGTTTTTTTATTCACATTTTATTAATTGTTGTATATCTAAATGCATTTTTAAGGTCTTGAATGTTTGTTCAATCAAGCTATATTTCTAATTATGCTTCAAATACTTTAGGTAAAGCATTCATTATTGCTTTTGTTAAATATCAATTTATTGATTTCATAAATTTCATAAATTTCATATTATTCATGCCATCATATTTTGCAAATTTACTAGAATCACTGTCAGGCTTTGCAAATTCTTTAGCAATATCAACAATATTTTTCTTTAATTCCTTTAGCTGATTCTAATGACTGTTCTAGAGGAATACCAACTTCTTCAAAAACAGCATCGGTTACTTAATGATATTTGGTACCTTTTTTTTGTCATGGTATGTAACAGCAAACAACCTACTTAGTAAGTGCTTTGGACTTAATTTTGATCTGGCATTTTTCGACAATAACTATGTAATAAAATTTTATTTGAAAATTATTGTTCTTATTTACTGTGACTTCCTACTACCAATTTTAAGATGTACTGGTAATTCGACCCTTTTGAAAATTTTAGAACATTCATCAGGTTTGCATAGTCAATTAATCATCTTACAGTCAGACTACCCCAATTAATGTAAAAAGACTAAGACCGATAAAAATATATTATTATTTTATAATCTTTTAATTAGTTTTCTTAAAATCATCTTACAGTCAGGCTGCCCAAATTAATGTAAAAAGACTAAGACCGATAAAAATATATTATTAGTTTTATAATCTTTTAATTAGTTTTCTTAAAAAAAAATGAAAATTAAGAAAGTTAAAAATATATTTGTTGCGATTAATAAATTTATTCCATCAATAAAACTATTACTCAAAAAATAATTAAAGTTAATAAAAAAATGTTTAATTTATTTCTAATATTTCTAATAAATGCTTGGCCATTCTGAAAAGTGAAAATTATATCTGTTTTGAGCAGTCAGTAAATGTGTTTGTGTTTTTTACCTGTAGGTGTTCCTAACTGTGTTTAGGAAAAATAATTTTCTATCATGCTGCTGAACACAGAATTGTACCATAGATTCCTGGACCATGTTCTTGATAATGAGTCTTAGTATGACCAACACACCTCCATACAAACAGCGTAAAGTCGTTTCTGATGTGATATTACACAAACATTAATTGGTTTTGGGTAAAAAATATATGTCTTTTTATAACTTGTTTTATGGTTAATGCAATTTAATAAGAAAAAAAAACTTACAGTACTGTGTCCATCACTCGCATTCATACTTAGCTTCAAACGTTCGTCAATAGTTTTTTTATTCAACAACATCACTTTGCAATCTTATTCCAAAATCTTTGAAAATCGTTGAGCCACCAGAAAATTATTATTATACAATACAATAGCCTTGTAACATCTATATTGTAACATCTATAATATCTATGTAACATCTAATAATTTATAGGACACTTCTGAATAACATCATCTGTAATTTCCAGCGAATTGTTCAGTCTGGTCGTTGTTCATGTTTATAATAACTATTTTTCTAACCTTCATTATTTTTTTTACTTTCTCGACTGGCGACAACTGCGTGGAGTGAGCGAGTACTACAACAGTTCGCAATACACATTTGTATATCTATACATAGCGTCTGAATTCTGATCCTCTTCTCTCTCACGGATCCGACCACCATCAATAAGTGTAACCAACTTAAGGTAGCTCTATGGGTACTCTCTAGTCTACTGAGAGATGAAACGAAAAATTGTTTTAAATACTTTATAAGCGTGTTAAAAGTGTTTAAAAAATTTTTTCTTCAGCTTTCATTTAGGTTTAATACCCTATACTTTATTATTTTATTAAAATAAAACATTATTGGAAACAATTCTCTGTTTATTTGACTTCGGTTTCATCCTGACATGAAAATAAGGCAACACTGGACAACGAGTATCCTTTCGCACCAACTGTATGACAAATGATGTGATGTTGCCAAATTTCTATCACTTCCTAAACTAACCGTGAAAACAAGATTTTGCTTGTTTTGCTAATAAATATCTTTTAATTTTACACGATAACCTATAATAATTTATATATTTTTGGAAAGCTGAGACATCAATCTATTAAAAACTAGTTTTTCAATAATGGCATACACCGTTATCTATAAAAAAATCTTCTCTTCCTGTCTCTCAGAGTGCCTGTCCCATAAGAGCTAATGTTAAATATTTCAACTTTAATTTACAATATTTTTAATTTTTGCACGGTAACTCGCCTCAAAATTTATAAAGTATGTTCAGTAAATCCTCCTGAATATTTCTATATAATTATTTGTTATGCCTTAGAAAGTCGGATTAACCCAAGAGCTACCTTATCCCATTACCGCCGAGGTGATCAGAATTTTTACTAACTTTTCAACGTGTTTATTTATTATGTTATCGGACCAAAAAAATAATGCAATATCTCTATTCCTACGCGAAATTTGATGCTCTTTCAGAAGCTGAGCTCGAAATTTCGATTAGACATCGAGAAAAAAAAATATGGCTGATTGAAACGTGAAAAACGTGAAAATTTTCGAAAAAAAAATTTTTTCGCATTTTTTTCACGATGATACCGCAAAGGTATCAACTTTTTACTATGATCAGAGGTGATCATGGCACTCGAATATTAAGAGGAATTTTTTTCAGAAAAATTCATCGACATGTTTTTTTAAAATGGCGGCGAAAATGAAAAAATTTTATAAAAATCTTAATCTATTGTTTTCTTAAAAATTATGAACTTTAGAAAAAAATTTCTAAGAACAAAAATGTCTTAAAATTAGTCAAAGAACACTCTAAAATATTTCAGAATTTTTGGAGACAAATTTTGATTTTCGAAAATTTCAAAAAATCCAATTTTTCAAAAATACCTAAAAATTATTTGAAAAAAATTAAGAGTGTTCCTTTATTACTTCTTTACTGATTGTGTGCATATACATTGTTTTTTTCTACTCTTACCATTACCCAGAGACAACGGCGTGGACGTGGTAGAACTTTGTTTCCTTTGGGGTGCTTTTTTTCGTGAGTCCCCTCGCCTCTCACGTTTCGGGGTGCTTTTTTTCGTGAGTCCCCTTGTCTCTCACTTCAACATTTCTTTTATCAGTGCTTTTTTGCCCAACAATCATTGCATAAATATAGATAGCATTTTTCACAATAGATCCTTGTTCTTATTGGACATTTTTCGTTTGAAAAATTTTTTAATTTGTCCCTATTAGATCGTGTATGATCTGTTTTACTTGTTTGACCTTTTTGAATATAATATTTAGCAATCGAAATAGTTAACTCTTTTATTCCAACTTTTTTCTTTCCATCACGTGTAGCATTGAAAATTACGTGGGCATTTATAATGGATGCCTGTATAAATC
>UELU01130860.1:0-21176 GCA_900490025.1 Megastigmus dorsalis
TAATAATAATAATAATAATAATAATAATAATAATCCTGTACCAGCACGATAATTTTGAGTAAATGAACTTAGCCCTCAGATAGTCTCAGGCTTGGAACGATTAAGATTAACAAAGAGTATAAACATAACTCCTTAAAGTAATTTTGATTTTAAAAGCCCTGCTGTGTTGTAATAAATTTCGAGACCAGTACTAATCCTGTATTCCAAGAATAAAACAATCCTGATCCTTAAACTTAGCCCTTAGGATGGATTCCTTTGTAACTTCGTAATTTGAAATAACTCGCACTATTCGGAAACTTTGGATTTTGTATGTTCTGCTATTCTTTTTATAATTTTGCGATAAGTACCTATGCTAAAATATTGTAAACTAAATGACTAATTAAATTCTACTTTTATATTTAATAAGAATAGTGCAGAATTAGTATCGTATTGGTTATTCATTTCCTTTTATTAAGGTAGTGACGCAGTAAGTAGAATATTAAGGGGGTGTCAAAGTCCTACAGTTATCACTCCAACTGTTTTATCGATCGGATATGAATAATAATTAGTAATAACTAAATAAATAGGTAAAATTATGCAAATCCCAAATACAGCAAAATTTCAAGTGAATATTTCAACGACACCTTCAAAAATTTCTGCGGAGGGTCCCTGAGGATGAGCCGGAGCGGGCTCGAAACGTCGGGCATGTTTGGGTGGTGAGGGGCGATCAGATTGTCCTTTACTAACAAAAGTTTATTTCAGGGTTAAATATAAGTTTATTTCAGATTCTTCGGGGGTGATTGTAAACAAGGGCAATCTGAATGCCCATGAATATTGATTAGACTGTAAGACCGATAGAAAGATCTTTGTCAGTTTATATTAATTAGTTATATCGAATTACTGAATATTCGGTTGGTAAGGCAGAAACCGTTTTATCAGTCGCATATGGATAGTTAATAATAACTAAAGAAATACTTAAAATTATTCAAATTCCAAAGACAGGTGCACTACCTCTATGAATTATCTATCACTTGGCAAAGTTATAAGTAAATATTTCGAGTACACCCTTAAAAATTTCTACACCGAAAAAATGCACTCATTTCGGCGCAAACACGACTGAAACTTAAATAATTACCCTTGCATTATAAAATTATCTGTTGTTTTGTATTCTGCTTGCTATTCAACCCAACCCTATAATGACTATGATTGTTAACATAATAAAAATCATTATGAGCCTTAAAGTTAGATACTATTTACTATAATTTTATTATATTAAACTAACACAAGTCAATAACAAAATTCTATTTATATTTCTATATTAATTGTAACGGCATTATTTATTATTTCACCTTTTCAATTTAAGTATTTCATCTGCCGCCATCTATTACATCTTAATTGCAATATGAACGAAAGACGAAATGTCAGAACAACAATTAGCATTTTCAACGTAACCTCGTCATTTGCAATCCCACGTGTCCGGTGTCAGCTGCCTTTGTTTATGTTTTCAGACCGTCGAGTGAAGTTGCCGCACTCCAGAGCCTATACAACTCTAGTTCATCGGCCATTTTATCCCTGCACTTCCGGTAACGATCGCGAGTAATAAATATTAACAATACTTATTACAAATGAACAAAAATGTTTCTGTTAATTAAAAATAACCTTTCGACTTATTTTTATCGCGTCTACAAGAATATGACAAAAAATTCACATAAAATATTTTTCTGAGAAAATAATTTTTTTATATTTTCAACCAATAATTTTACATTAATTCTGGTTACACCATTGTATTCTTATCCAAACTCCAAGTCTAATGCGACCTGCCGCATCTAATTTCTTCAATTCAATTCTGAGTAAACTGAGTTCAAAAGTGCTGCGTTGGAACTTGGTCACGTTGTATACATAAAGACGAAACAAAATTTGAAGCAATAAAAAAATTATCACGTCCCGCTAATGTGTCCGAGGTACGTTCTTTTATCGGCGGAATTACGTTTTACAGTAGATTTATAATTAACTTAAGGGGACAAGCCACTGTTAATCCTGTAAAAAAAACATTAATTATTAATATTTTGTAATTTTACAGATATTAATATTATAAATTGGGAAATCTTTTACCCGAAAGACAATACAAATTATGATGATTTAAGCCGATGTAGACTTAACTATCATCACCTCTCAGCTGGATATCCTTTCGTATTCCACTCGTACTCATTTAAGTCCAAAAGCTCCTTCACCGTAAGGTTTTTTAATGAGTTTTTTATCCAAATGACTTGAAATTTTGTGGAGTTCTTTGAAATATAGTATACATTAAGAAAACTGTACTAAATTTCTGTAAAATTCAAAATTTTTATTTTTGTTTGACATATTTACATGTTATTTGATTATTTTTGAACATTATTTGACATAATATAATTGAAAAAAAAAATTATCTTACCTTTTTACATATTCTAATATACTTTTCTTAATGTAAACCACATTTCCATGAACTCTACAAAATTTCAAGTCACTTGGATAAAAAACTCATTAAAAAACCTTAAGGTGAAGAAGCTTTTGAACTTAAATGAGTACGAGTGGAATGCGAAAGGATATCCAGCTGAGAGGTGATGATAATTAAGTCTACATGGGCTTAAATGATCATAATTTGTATTGTCTTTTGGGTAAAATGTTTAGTAAAAAATGTTTAATTTTTTACGCTCCAGCGTTACCTCTAGTACTATCAACCGACGCCTCACTGCGAGGGGTAGGTGCTATTTTAGCACACAGATATGCTGATGTTTCGGAAAAGGCCATTCAATACATCTCAAAAACGTTGAATAAAACGTAAAGAAAATACAGTCAAATAGACAAAGAAGCGTACACCATTGTATAGCGATAAAACGACTTCATCAATTTCTTTACAGCGACAAATTCATACTAGTGACTGACCATAGACCGCTTACACAGATTTTTGGCAAAAATAAGGCTATACCAATCTTTAGTGCACTCCACATGCAGGATTACGCGATATTCTTGCCCGGATTTAACTTTGAAATAGAGTACAAACTTCGGAGTTGAACAGCAACACCGACTTACTATCACGTTTACCTATCCCTGATTACGATGACGACAACAAAATTAACGACATCCTAATGAGTTCCGCGTTGAAAACGACAGACTAGTCAGAAAGCATCAAATTGTAGTACCAAATAGTTTGCGCAAAGCAGTATTAAAAGAACTACACTTAGATCATTTTGGTATTGTCAAAATGAAAGGTCTAGTTCGAGCCACTGCTAGTGGCCAAATATAAATTCCGAAAATGAAAGTCTAGTAAGTAATGCTAAAACTGCCAACTATAGCGAAACGAAATGAAAAATGCGGAAACTCGTATACAGAAAACCCCCAAAAAAGCCATTCGATCGCATACGTGTAGACTTCGCAGGTAAACATTTAGAAAAATACTTCTTCATTCTAGTCGACGCGTATACAAAGTGGCTCGAAGTGTACATAGTACCAAATGTCTTAAGCGAAACTACAATTGATGTCTGCACTGAGACTTTTGCGATACGGTATACCTAAAATACTTGTGTCTGACATCCAAGACTTTCTCAAAGTGTACAGAATAGTACATAAAAGTATTGCGCCTTACAAACCGGTAACCAACGGACAAGCCGAAAGAAGCCTGCAAACGATAAAACAAGCGCTCGCAAAAATTCCAGCTAACAGAAACTTAAAAATAGAACTATAAACAATATTGGAACAATATCGCAACATGCCACACGCCGCAACTGCAATTGCTCTAGCCGAATTGATGCTTAGCAGGAAAGTTAGAACTAGATTAGATTTAATGAAGTTTGAAAAAGACGAGAAGAATAATGTAAGCGTAAATGACAGCAAGAAATGTATTTACTTCTCCGTAGGAGATAGCGTGTGCACACGAAATTATAGCAATAAAATAAAATGACAAAAAGACAAAATCATAAAAGTAAGTGGTAAACTACATTATATAGTAGAATTAATGAACGGAAATTAAAATGGAACGCGATCTATATTTACTTACCACTTGAACAACAAATTGTATTGAACGAAGGAAATGAGAATGTATATGAAAATATAGATAACAGTCCGCAGTACACCTCATTTATACAAAACTGCTTTTGTTCACCGATATTACAAGCGCACGCGGACGATACGGTTGTAATACGCAGTTCGGTGCGTAAAGTTACCGAACCTGCCCACCTATACTACTTGGTATTAGTATTAAAAATTATTTATTGTACAAAGAAAAGTGTTAAGTATATGCGTAAGTGCGATATGTAGTCTGTATGTAGCCTACGAGCGAGCGCTTGTGTATGTGAGTGCTGCGAGCGAACGAAAACCAAGCGCACACCTCAGTGCGCAGACACGAGTGTGGACCCGCACGAGCAGCTTCGGTCCACGACTCTTTCCACTTTGTACGTTAATAAACTGCATATACAGGATGGGTCGAGTTCAGATAACAGGCTATATACCATTGGATAGATCATAAAATTCTAAGAACAACGTATATTTCTCGTTTTTCGATCCAAGTAGTTTCCGAGTTATGTTGAAAGTTAGGAAGATGAGCCAATCAGCGAGCGGCTATAGCGGGCGGCAGAATCGGTGGCGAAAGGTGGAACGGAGAAGCGTGAAAAGGTGGGGAGTGGCGCTTGTCGCTGGCGGTCGCGCGTATGCTTGCACCGAGCACGGAAGGATGCAGGGACAATTGAACAGCTAGTTGAGCTAGCTTATACCGAAAATTGATTGTTGCTTCCTTTTTGAAAAATACCGGATAGCTTATTTACTTCATATGTTGTATGAAAAACTTATTCAATCATTTAAATAATCGATAGTAATCATTTTAATACTTATTGATAAAAACTATTAAATCTTGCAATGAACAGTATTAAAGATCTAATTAGGTAAAAGCTTAAATTTTTATAATTAAAAAATCTGGTTTTGCTAAGGTCTGAAGATTCAGAAAATTTTGGGGTCTACTCAAAGTGTAGAAAGATACATTTAATATTAAATTCACTATGTAAATAATCAGGAGAGTAACTAATATTTACGAAAAAAAGGATAAACATACTGTAAAATCAATAATGAAATGAAACTTGTTTAAAATTTGACAAAGTTAAGAAAAATTAAAGATTAGATTAACTAAAATACTAATAAGCAATTCGTTTACCGTTCGAATTACTCGAACTTAATTATCAAACCCAATTTGAGATACAAAATTATGCGTAACGAATGCAAAACCTCAGGTTAATAATAGCGCTTCGTTCATCAAGTGCGATAAAACAATTTAGGTGCAAAGCTATTCGGTATTTACACCTGCTATTCGGCCTTACAAAATTTCAAAGTTCACTAAGAATTTTGCACCGCTGTATTTCATTTCTGACAAGAAATTGTCTGAACTTTAAATTTAAATCGTATAAGATCATAGGTACGAAACCGAATTTTATTCTTAGAGGAAATTAATTAACACACTTATCAAGCTACGATAAGAATTTTTATTACTTGAAAGAAACATAAGTCTCAATAATCAAGTAGATTATTAATGCTTGTAAGAATGAAAATTTTCATACCTTATTGGATGTTTTTGAAAACACTTTATTTTAAAGAAGTCATTGATATATCGTCGAAACCTTAGCATAACAACAATCAAATACGATTATTCATAATAATTTAATTTGATCAAGGAAATTTTTTACAAGAATCGCATCGATGCGATAAAAGTATCATTTGTCATGAATTATATTATGTTTTATAATATAATTGTACTTTAATTTTTGTTATTTTAGCGATTGTGGCCCACTCGATGTTACTGTACGGGGCCGAGATATGGGCGGGCGCGATGCGGAGAGAGAAGTACCGTAAGAAAATCACGGTGGTGCAAAGAAAGGGGGCGTTGCGAATCACGTCCGCGTACCGCACTGTCTCGGAGGCGACGGCACTTGTGATCGCCGGGGTTGTCCAGGTAGACCTCCTAGCTATAGAGGATCTACGATACGAGTAATGAAAAAGAGAGAACGAGAGCTGCCAAAAGACGCACGGACAGAGTCACTGGCATACTAGCAAACCGGCTGGAGGAATAGTGATAAAGACAAGTGGACGAGATGCGTAATACAGGAAATACGACTCTGGACGGAGACGGGAGTGGGCCACATAAATTTTTACATAACCCAGCTCCTCTTAGGACACGGATACTTCTGATACTACTTGCATCGGATGGGGGAAGGTAACGACCTCGTCTTGCAGGTTCTGCGGACACTACAGGGACGACAGGGTACATGACACCAGACAACGTCGTGACACTCATGCTAAACTGCCAACAGACATGGGATGACATAACATGATACGTGACTAAAGTCCTACAGGGCAAAAAGACTGATGCCTTGAAGACTGACGCAACAAACGGAGACTAGACAAAGACAAACAAGACAGATGCGATTAACGTAGGCCCTAGACATGCCGGCCAACCCGAAGAAATGTGTACAACAGTCCCGGGCCGGTTTGGTGAAGAGGGTGGATGTTACAGTTTCTTGTTCGGCATCTGATTCATCAAGCGTTGATCAAGGAGCTGGAGGTTTAGCTGACTGGACGCTGCCGGATGCCTTGAACGCGATGGGTATCACCTATCTCGGTCCTGACGATAGCCTACTGATCGGCTCACAGGCGGGTGGCGGACCCCGAGCTCGATGTCTCAGACTTCGGGAGCGGGATCCCGAGCCCGTCTACGGTCGCAAAGCGATTTGCCCTTTCTAATCATCATAAAAATCTGATTGCTACTATTATTAAGAGACTGTAAGACTGTAAAAATATATTTATCAAATTTTAGTTGAAATCTGAAATTTATTTGTAAAAAATAAATATATTTGATGGATTTAGTTGTTATGATTCTTTTTGCATTTAAACACTGATGTATGAAGAATAAAAATTAATTATAACTAAAAGAATAAAAACTTTAACTAATCACACTTTATAACTGATATTAAAATTACGGTCCATAAAAATTCAATACATGTTTCATATTCATGACAAATCCATGCAGACCGTATTAACTATTGCATTATATACGATACAAAAAATTTTCAAATCATATCTAGGTACATTTTTTGTATATTTAAGGTTACTCATGAACCATAGAAAGCATTGAGGACAAATTATTTAAAATATTTTAAATTAAGAACTGAAATAAAAATTACTTTACCAATGATAATAATGTCCAGACTATAACAGCTTCGATAAATAAAAAAGCTGTATACACCAAAATGACTTGGAAAATAGATTTGCAGGTCACGCCAAAACAACAGTTACACAGCAAACAAACATAAATAAATATTAAAATTTTAATGACAATAAATTCTTTTGATTCAAATCTTACTTTAATCATAACTTGTAAATAGTTTAAGTTAAATGAAATATAAAACATGTTCTATTGATAAAAATAAAATTCACCTAGTAAAATATCGATTAGTATGAACCATTTTAGACTAATATTTGCTTTAATGTATATATCTATTTAATATTGAATTGTATTGATAAAAATAAAATTCACCAAGTAAAATATTGATTAGTATGAACCATTTTAGATTAATATTTGCTTTAATGTATATATATATTTAATATTAAAATAAAAAGTACGACTTTTCTTTTCATCTAACTCATCTCCATCAATTATCTGGAGAAGTACCCTGTATCGCTAGCATCAGTTTGCACAGCAAACTGTACATCGAAGCGAGGGCGTTGCAACAAAGGTGTAGTCGCTTTAAGCGCTTTGACTTGGTCAAAAGCAGCTTGTTGCTCGTCGAGCCTCAAGCTCGTCATACCTTCTAGCTGAAAAATCTCTTAGAAATTTTCTATAACATGACGCCATGCCCTAGAAACTGCGCAGCTGTTTCAAGTTTTTTGATGTCGAGTATTTCATAATCAGCTCGATCTTTTCTGGATCAGGCCAAAATCCGTCTCGGTTCACTATTACTCCAAGATATTTTGCCTCTTCCTGACAAAATACATTTTTCTCCCGGTTAATAGTGAGATCTGCCACGTCTACTCGCTTAAGCATTTGCTCAAGCTCAGCCAAATGTTCTTCTAAACATTCAGTCGCGATGATAATATCAAGATAAATGAAGGCATATAACTCGAGCTCTAGTCCAATCACTCTGTCAATGAGCCTTTGGAACGACGCTCCCGCTTGACATAGAACACATGACATCCTCTTATATTGAAACAGGCGCATCCCTGACCCCGTAAATGCAGTGATAGGCCTCGATTCCACCTTCAATGGAATCTGATGATATGCCATGCTCAGGTTCAGCGTAGATATATATCTAGCTGACTGAAGCTTGCGCAATATCTGATCCATAAACGGCAACGGATATCCATCGGACTTCGATACAGCATTAACTTTTCTAATGTCCATGCACATCCAATATTTGCCGTTACTCTTCTTCACCATCACGATAGGACTTGATCATACTATCCGATGGTTCGATCACTTCAGCCTCGAGCAACTTGTTTACTTGGCGATGCATTTCCTCTTCAATCTTCTTTGATACAGAAGAATGCTTCTGTTTGATCGGACGAAATGAGCCGACATCTATCTCATGTTCGACCAAGATCGTACGACTGAGAATATCCTCAGGTGGCCTAATATTCCGATCAAGCACCTCCTCAAGTCGCTCTCGCTCAGCTGACTCAATATCAGCGAGTCCTACGGCAGAAATAGCTGTGACTCGTCTCTCGCTAAGTCCTGCCATTTCAAGATCAACATACTTATTTTCATCTTTGAAAAATAGTTGATTTCGGAAGGGATCCAACATTGCTTTGAATAAGCGTATGGCTATTCATACCATGGTCTGGCGGCTGCGCAGAACTTAGGCCAAGTCCTCCATTTTTCGCGACCATTCCTATACCAAATGGCCGCAACTCCCGTCAGTAATTCTAAAAGAGAGAATAATAATTCCTCGTCTTTCAGATTTGCCAGAGTTCGACATTCTTCCACTCTTGTCAGGAAAATATCTATACTCTGGTCTTTCTCGCCAGCAAATCGCACTTGCTACTTGCGTACGATCTGGCCTACATCTCGCGGCGTGTCCGCTCAGATCCACTGTTTCGGTGCTATAACTCTCGGGTCTATTACTACCTGAGAGATTCCTCCTCTCCCAGGCTGTGTTTACAACCCTAGCACCTGAAATCTTCGGAGTGTGTCCCTGCACACTCGCATCCTCTCTCAGACTGCTATTTCCAGGATAATACGTGAATGTATCCTGTAAATTTACGTGCTGTCTCTTTGGTATGGTATTTTCAGCCTGCATCTCCTGATACAGGCCAGCACCAGTCACATTTGGTCTCAACAGCGTTCTACTCTCCAGCCGAGTGCTGGATGCTACTTCACTGCGTTTCGCAGCTTGCTGGAAAATAAATTTCGCTGCCGTTGGCCACATCTAACTCCGGCTGCCGCTTTGAACCACTGCAGTGAGGGCTTTCATTTCTCCCTCGACTACTGTGCAACGCTGTGACGCTTCTCCCACTCTTTTATTCAGTAGTACGAGCTGCTGCTTTATTTCAGTGAATGTCTCCGCCCTACTCACTGATTCTTGGCCTACTGGGGCTGACAACGGGCCTTCTTCTAGCAAGAGGGACTGATAACGATCCTTCTTCTAGCGAGAGGGAGTGATAGCGGGCCTTCTGCGTTTCCCGCTTTTTTTTACCGCTTCCGTTTCCTCATTGATCAAGTTATGCTGTGGTGGCTTTTTTCCATGCTCACCACCGCTGCGGAGCGTACTTCCTGGCGCTCCGATTGTTGATGCGCGCCAACTGTTACCTTCTTCACTCCCTCTTGTCGGGATTTATCCATCTGGTACAGCTGCGCTTCTCTCTGCTCATTGTTTTTCTATATCGCCGGGTCCATTGCCAGCATTTGCATTGGATTTATGCTATCATGATTAATATTTTCGTCATATAGCGTTCACCGGATACTTCCAAAGTCTATTCCTCCATATCGGCCCGACGCAGTCTTCACGCTGCATCTGGGCCTTTGTTTCGTCCGTCTCATAAGTAGGTTCAAAATCGGATGCCAACATACATCCAATGTATTCACCCAACAGCCATTTCGTTGACTCAATTGCAGTGCTGACAGCGCCTCATTCAAATCTTCTTTCTCTATGCTGTAGCACCATCCTTCTAGCGCCTTCATCGTTACTTCTGCCATTTCTGAGGTATTTACGCCGAAGCTAGCTTTCAATTCCTTAAAATCCGGTGTTCGAAACTCTCTGCTGAGTTCAAATCTCACTTAGTGCACTAGTTTATTATCATTAGTGCACCGCTTCAAACTTCCTCGTACAGTTATGCGACTCTTCGCGGGGTTCGAATCTCGACCCTCCGAGTTCGTATCCTCCTTTGTTCGAGGTAAATGGCACACGGTGCTCTAGCTTTCCTTGCTAGTGCACTTCTTTTTAATTTTCCAAGTGTACAAGCTCATTTGACTTGCACACTTGTAAATTATCCTTTGGGTTCGAACTTTTACGTGCACAATTTCGAACTATTCTTGTGTCCGAACTTCTCTTTTTGCACTAGTTTGAACCTCTCCGCTTACAAATTTTCGCTACCTGTAGTCGCAGGTTCGAATCCCTCCAGTGGTGTGCCGAGATCGCTTCCTTCTGCCTGTGGAAGCAATTCGCCCTTTGAGCGAATCTCTTTTTTTTTCCTTTCGTAAAAAAAAACAAATTTTTTTCCCCACTAAAAAACAACTAATTCATGTCCCACTAAAAAACCAATATCCCTTATGGCACAATTCTCTCCCTAAAGCACTTCGTTGAAATTTAAATTAAATATTCGTCGTGCAAAATTTTTTCTGATAACGCTATCAGAATGTAATGTATTTTTGTGCGGTTTCTGTATTTTCAATGTTAGAGTTGACACCATCAATATATTCTTCAACTATTTCTTCAGCATGTAGACTATCAATGTTTTCATGTTTTTTACCTGCTATTGAGTATTTGAATTCAAAATCTGGAGTCTCATCAACACTGATTGATTTTATTGAAATAGAATCATCAGAAGTTAAGTTGGTCGTTGATACGGCTTGAGAACCATAACCACTGGCTGCTCATTCTCAGAGTATTAACTTTTGTGGATTGTAATTCAACAAGTGCATCCAAAGTGCGGGAAGAAGTTAGCGTTTTGAATGGTACTGATGATACCTAATAATAAGCATAGAGTGTCATTATAATAATGTAAAAAAAAAATTATCAAATTTTATAATATTGAAATAGTCAACATTACTTGAAATCCATCATAATCGCAGCAGGTGGTTACATTTGTACACTTATCACTTTCATTGGGGGATGCTAAGTGATTTAATGCATTTGATGTTTCCTCGTGTAATGTACTCATTCTTAAACTTAACTTTCCAGTCATAACATTTGGAGATGCTGTGAAAATAAGTAAACTGCACTATACGCGCGAATTACACGTACGCGTGCGAATCAAACTATCCCCACCAAGCAGCATCAAGGATGATCATCGCAGAGAGGGGGAAGTCGATCAAATCACCGCCTCGGCTATAAAAGCAGCGCATTAAGCATCAAGCAGTCAGACGATCCTCAGAGAGTGTAGCGAAAACAGCGAGAATAAAATGATTTTAAATAGTATTTAGAAATCGCTCTTTTCTCTAGCTCGCAGGCTATTCAAGGTATAGTGGCCAATACATCCATCATACCAGCAAATAGCCATAGGTCGCCTCACTCTTACATTCCCTGCCAAGGCATATCTGCTCCATTAAGTGGTGAAATACTCACAAGTTACCGTCACTTCCTGTATCCTTTCTTTTCCCGAAATCAACGCAAAGCGACGCAGTATCCCCATTAAGTGGATACTGATTAGCCAAGCGAAGATTGCCCCCTCTCATCTAGTGGGTATCAAATACTTGGGTAGCCGAGACGACAGAGCGCTCAATACGTAGCCTCTGATTACTCTCGATAGGCGCCTAAGTGATAGGGTGGGAATACGACTTAGTATCGCGACGTAAATCGGGTCCAAAAACCCGGACAAGGAGATCGCTTGTCGGTAAACCAGTGGCGGCACTCTGGCACGTCACAACATTGGCACCCGAACAGGGACACGATTTATACAGTAATCGCGATAAATCGGGATATTAAAGGAACGGAATTGGATTTTTAAATTAAATACGATTCCGCCATACCATAATGGCATTTTCGAAAGTCATACGGACTCACGTTTCGCGTTAATAGACGCGCATCTCGACGACGTGGATATGGCAAATGATTGGATGGGAACAGAAATCATGCAATTAAAACATGACGCGGAAACTCGATTAACAATTATTGAGGAGTTGAAAACACAAGTAGAATTTCAATCACGCGAGATAAATTCTTTAAAAAAAACAAAATAAATTATTACAATTATTTTTAATTAACTTAGGAAAGAAAACACGCGTTGATAATGAAAGAATGATAGCGCGAGTTAATTTAATTGAATCCATTATTGCGGAATGTACAACGCGAATGGGAAAATTGTCATTGGTATAAATAAACCAATTATTTAATTTTTGGGAAAAATAACCCAATGAAGAAATCTTCAACACTAAATATATATGATAATAACTAAATGAAAATTTTTTCATTTTGAATAAATTAATAATTTTTGGCCAAAAATGGCTAATAAACGTCGATCCAGTGAGTGCTTTGATCATTTAAGAAGCATCGAGGAAGAAGATGGTTCTAAAACTATCGAAGAAAAAAGATTCGAGTG
This sequence comes from Megastigmus dorsalis, assembly GCA_900490025.1. Classification (NCBI taxonomy): domain Eukaryota; kingdom Metazoa; phylum Arthropoda; class Insecta; order Hymenoptera; family Megastigmidae; genus Megastigmus; species Megastigmus dorsalis. The sequence goes on from UELU01130860.1 coordinate 12,748, forward strand.
GATAGAAGCAGTTACTACTGAATTAAAACTTTTGGACGAAAGGCAAAATAATCTTGAAAATAAAATAGACAATGTATTCGATCCAAACGCGTCTCCGCGTACTCAGATTGCTCAAGTAAAGGTGGTAAAACGCGATGTAACTGATAGAATTGATTGTTTGAGCGAAAAATTAAATTCATGTATCGAGAAAATTAACTCGTTAACTACGAAAGTTAGTGAATTAGAAGCAGAAAATATGGAATTAAACACAGTCACAGCCGGTATGACAAGAACAGTGAATGATTTAATCGAAAAAGTTATAATTTCTGACGATTTGATCGCATTAAAAGAATATTGCATAAGTCAAGTCGACCAAATAGCAGAAAAGAATGAAAGCGAAATAAATGCTTTAAAATTAAAATTCGATAATAATACAAGTGTCGGGTCAAAAGAGTTAAACCGCCGAATAAAATGATTGGCCAAAATTTAAAGGATTGGACTAGGAGCGTCCTATGAAATTTTTATCCGATCTCGAAAACTATATAACATTAACTAAGCCGAATGATGAAGAATTAATATGCGTGATTTCTCAATCGTTGCAAGATTCTGCCCAAGAATGGTGGTTTTTGCAGCAGGGAGATATTCATGATTACAACGAATTCGTCGTACATTTCAAAGAAAGATACTGGAATACTACGATACGGCGTAATAATAATCGCAAGATCGAGTTTAATGAATATCGCCCAGGTGGCAAAATGAATAGAGTAAATTACGCGACATATATATTTGGATTGGCAAAAGAGTTAGATATAGATTACGAGGAGCCTGAATTAATCGGTAAAATAATAGGGCACTTTGGTCAGGAAATCCGATTAAATTTGATTTCACAGCGAATCAAGGCTAAAAGAAAACTGTTGCAGACGATATGAAAAATAAGAGATCGGAGTACGTGCAGAATACATATAAACAGAATCAACCAAAAAATGAAAATAACAAAGTTCCTTATAACCAAAAATTTTCAAGAAACGATAATAAGGGGGGCACGGAGATTAAACAAATAAATGCCTTACAAAAAACGAACGCGAATAAACAATCAAATTTTTATAATTACGCGGGGAACTTCAAAGGAAATAAACGGGAAGATATACCCAAGACACACTTTGAACCAAATTTTAAACAATATAAAAGGGAAAATACCTATCTACGGGAAGACGATATAAAAGTAGATCCAAGAGAATTAAATGAAGAGGCCGAACTCGACAAACTATTATTAGAAATTAATGAGGAGTCGGAAAACTAGTTTCAGTCGTGGATAGTAAAAATTCATATAGTCCGAAATCGTGCAAAAATGGCTTACAAATAGCAACGATATTTGAAGATCCATGTGAAGAAATGAGAAACGACAAAAAGGGCTAAACGTCAATATAATTAGATGTCCGGAAATTAAAATTCAAATTGAAGGAATTGATGTAAATGCATTAATCGACACCGGGAGCGAGATAACGTGCATATCGGAAAATTTTTATAATAGCCATATAGAAAGACTGCAAAATCGACCGAAACTACCTATAAGCGGAAAAATTATAAAAGGAGCAACAGGATCAAAATCAGCGAGATTAAAAGTGCAAATGTTATTAAAAACGAAAATCGGCAAGGCAAAAATAAACTTGGTATATATTATCGTTCCAAAATTAATAAAAGAATGTATCATTGGATACGATACATTAAAATCTTTACAAATGTTAATCGATACTCGGTCTAATGAAATTAATTTAATAATTAATAAACAGGACGAGAGAATTCCGTACATACGCGTGGACATAAACTCAAAAGAGTATGCATAATGAATACCTCGGAAAAGAAGTGTTTAAATATGTCGATAATCGCGAAAAAGAAAGATAACTTATCGATGGTAGTTATGAATACACGTATGCTATCTCCAAAAGTGAGATACACAAGAAAATAAACTCTTACCAGAACATTAATTTAATCCAAAAAGGAAAATTAATCAATTTACTTGAAAAATATAAAATCGATTTTGAAAAAAACCCGGGTTTATTAATAAATTACGAGTTTTACATGAAAATTAAAAGATAAAATACCATTTTTTACAAAGCCATACCCGATACCTCTAGCATATAGGGAAAAAGTCAAAGCAGAAATAGATAAAATGCTCAAATTAGGAATTATTCGACGATCTTGCAGTCCCTATATTAACCCGATCGTAATAGTAAAGAAAAAAGATGGATCTGTACGTCTTTGCTTAGACGTGAGAAAATTAAATGAAAAATTAATGAGCGATTACGACGCTCCTCCAGGTGTCGAAGAAATTTTTGCACGTTGCCAGAATAAAAATTGCATGACTACGCTTGATTTAACAAGCAGTTTTTGGCAAATCCCTTTAGCCGAAGAAAGCCGAAAATACACCGCTTTTATATGCGACAACCGTGTATACGAATTTAACGTATCGGCATTCGGGATAAAAACGAATAGTGCAGCTCTGATTCGTGGACTAGATGAAGCTATCTACGACTTGGACAAATTTTTAATAACGTTTATCGACGACTTACTTATCGTTTCTGAAAATTTTGATCAGCATTTGGATCATTGAACACAACTGTTTCAACGATTACTTAAACACAATTTAAGATTGAATTTAAAAAAATCCAATTTCGTTCGAAACGAACTACATTTTTGGGACATATTATATCCGCGAATGGATTAAGCCCAGAGCCAGATAAAATAGCCTCTATAAAAAACTTCCAAAGACCGCGAAATGTAAAAGAATTACAAGCATTTCTTGGATTTGTCAATTTTTACACAAAATTTGTAAATAATTATTCAGAACACATAGTTCCACTAATTCAATTATTAAAGAAAAACATAAAATATAAATGGGAAGAAATGCATCAAAAGGCTTTTGAAAATGTAAAAGAACTTTTTGATGAAAATATTATTCTAAAATTCGCGAATCCTAATCAACCGTACATATTAACTACAGATGCAAGCGACTTTGCCATTGCAGCTGTACTATAGCAAAGAAACAAGGACGGCGACGAGGAAATAATAACCTTTATCAGTAGAACCCTCAAGGGCAGCGAAAATTCTTATTTTACAACAGAAAAAGAGGTGCTAGCCATTGTTTTGGCCATCAATAGAGTAGATACTTATTTGAGGGTGTCGAATAAAATTATAATACGCACCGATCACGAAGCACTCACTTTTCTCAAAACTTGTAAATTTAATAACGCGCGCTTGAGACGCTGGAATCTATCTTTACAAGATTATAATATAAAAACTGAGTATTCACCGGGAAAAAAGAATTTTGTAGCGAATTATTTAAGTAGGTTAAAAAACGAAATTTTAGAAAAAAAGCGATGACGAGATAAATATAGCAACAATGTTATCGATTCCGCCGAGTCGCGATTTAAACCGACTCTTTAAAAATTTCAAAAAGTCACAAATTGAAGACACATACTGCTCGAATATTTTATCAAAAATAAATGAAAATAATGAAATAATTAAAAGAAGATTCATTATTAAAAACGATTTTTTATGTAAATTAAATTCAGATAATTATAAAGTAATTTTGCCCGAAAAGATAATAAAACGTTTAATTAAAGAACTACATGAATATATGGATACGGACATGTCGGTCCACGTAAAATTTATTTAATGATTATGGAAGTATTTTTTGCGCCGAGGCTACGCAAGATTGTACAGCTTACACTGAAAACCTGCGATACATGTCAGCGTATGAAATATTTAACCATTAAATATAGAGAAAAAATGCAACCTATATTAGTTAATTCGCCTGGCGAATTACTATCAATTGATTTTTACGGCCCTCTGCCTACTTCAATGGCGGCAGTAAAATATATTTTAACAACAATTGATGTTTTTTCAAAATTTGTTGTCTTATATCCAATTAAAAAAGCAACAACAATCACAGTAGTGCGAAAATTAAGCAATCATTATTTAGAAAATTATGGAAAACCGAAATCCATTATAACTGACCATGATACACAATTTACTACCAAAAAATGGTTAGACAAATTAAAAGAACTAGATATAAAGCCTGTATTCTCATCAGTGCGTCATCCGCAGAGTAATATTGTAGAAAGGGTGCATCGCGATTTAGGAAGATTTTTCCGTACTATGGTAGGCGAAAACCATACTTCTTGGGCTAAATATATTTAATTAATTCAGACAATTTTTAATGAAACACATCACGAAACGACTGGAAGTATACCAGTTGAATTACATTTACACATAAAACCAAAACGCCTTTGGGAAAAACAGTTAAATTTACCACTGATAAAAAATGAAACAATAGACAGAAAAATTTTCTTAGCTCGTGAAAAAATGCACAAAAAATTAATAAAGCGAGCGAATAAAGAAAATAAGAATCAGAATCATGCAGTATTAAAAATCGGCGAATATTTATTGGTAAAATCAAATTACGTATCAGATTCAATTGAGAATAAAATAGCAAAATTTTGTGAAGTCTACGAAGGACCTTATATAATAAAAGATAAAGTAAACATTGACACATATCTATTATACGATGAAGTGACAAAAAAAGCTAGAGGAAAATTTCATATTTCAAAATTAATACCCTATTATAAATAATTAATGACTAATTAAGATAACAATAAACTAAATTTGTTAATAATCGAATAATAGAAATGTGTATGGAAAATATATAAAATAATGTAACCTAATTGAAGATGAAACTATATAATGTACGAATTAGAAATCAAAAATGGAAAAAAAAGAAACCATAATAACACGCGTAAGCGAAATATTCACCGACAATACCCTTCAGGACACTCGGCATGATTTAGAGGGCGCGAAAAATCTAATAAGACCAAGAGTATAAATAGGAATCAAATCAGTGCTCGCAAAACTATAAAGCAGCAGTAAACCAAATCCAAAATTTAAATAAAAAATGCCATCAATCGCGACACAGACCGAAGTATTCGGCAAGTGCCACGCGGCAACTCAAACGGGCGAGACAGTGCAGTGGTCGCGATTAAATATAAAATGCAAGCGCACAGTACAACCAAGTGGCAAAGTGTGGTTACCTGGTCACGGCAGATACACCAAAGGGCGCAGCACACAAACTACTAAGGCAAAATTCTACCGATCGAGAGACGCACAGACCAGCGAAGCGGTGACGAAGTATTTCTCTTCGTTACCAAGGAAAGCGGTCAGTAAATAGTTCTTGGAAGAAAAAATAAAAAAAAGTGCAGCAGGATATAAAAAACCAAGAGGCCGAAATCAAGCAAAAATTCAAATTGCCGGAACCACCAGCACCACCATCACCATCTCAGCCTACCACACAACAACCACTAACACCATGGGAGTTGGAAGCAGAGGACAAGGTCGCGGCGAGGGTCATACCCGATGATTATTGGAGCCTACTCAATCAAGTGGAAACGATGGCAGAAGAGCCAGTGAATTACCAGGACACAGACATTCAAACAGCCGAGGTATGTAATATCTTGCAGGAGTGGTCCAACGCACTGCCACAAAATATGATCGAACAACTTGACGAGTTAGAAGAATGGGCCGCAAAATTATAAATATTTTTCAATATATAAATAAAAAATTATGGTTCCTTTTTTAATATAACTGAAAACTTATTCTTTTTTCAAAATAATAGAGTGGAAATTATTTTTGATACGTTTTTTTTTGGGTTTTAAATAAAATCATAATTTTGTTTCAAAATTGTGACACCTGTCACTAAATCAATAATAATTTCTAATGCATTAATAAAATGTATTAAAAATAAATACTTAAGATAAATTTAAATACTAAGATAATAATATTTACAAGCGTTGCGTATACTGTTTTAGCGCGGTTATTGCTTTTATAATTTCAATTAACGTAGAGAATAAAAACTCGAATTTAGTATTTTGCAATAACATAATTGCAATAATTGTTAAACAAATCAGTTTCATTAAAACTATAAAATACAAGCAGCATCAAGGATGATCATCGCAGAGAGGGGGAAGTCGATCAAATCACCGCCTCGGCTATAAAAGCAGCGCATCCAGCATCAAGCAGTCAGACGATCCTCAGAGAGTGTAGCGAAAACAGCGAGAATAAAATGATTTTAAATAGTATTTAGAAATCGCTTTTCTCTCTAGCTCGCAGGCTATTCAAGGTATAGTGGCCAATACATCCATCATACCAGCAAATAGCCATAGGTCGCCTCACTCTTACTTTCCCTGCGAAGGCCTATCTGCCCCATTACGTGGTAGAAAGGAGGTAGCACGGGAATAGTAAAACTTGTCGTATCTCACCCCATTAAGTGGTGAAATACTCACAAGTTACCGTCACTTCCTGTACCCTTTCTTTTCCCGAAATCAACGCAAAGCGACGCAGTATCCCCATTAAGTGGATACTGATTAGCTAAGCGAACATTGCCCCCTCTCATCTAGTGGGTATCAAATACTTGGGTAGCCGAGACGACAGAGCGCTCAATACGTAGCCTCTGATTACTCTCGATAGGAGCCTAAGTGATAGGGTGGGAATACGACTTAGTATCGCGACGTAAATCGGGTCCAAAAACCCGGACAAGGAGATCGCTTGTCGGAAAACCAGTGGCGGCATTCTGGCACGTCACAACACGATTGTAAATAAGTTTACCATATTATAGATCATATTTATATTATTTACCGTCATGTCTTTTCAAGGAGCAATTTGTACTGTCATGCTTACATGATGTTGAAGACTGTACCGATTCTTCTGCTTGAACTATATCTTGGTTTTGTGATAATGGAGAACGAAATATTGGAAACGATGCTCTATGGTGCGACATAGAAAATCTAGAGAAATTATTCGTAGAAGTTTTTTTCCGTCGAACAACCTGAAATAGTGATAGATTACATTTACAATCGCACTAGTTACTGTGAAATAAAAATATCGAAATTTCCTTACCTTACCCGGAGAAAATTTAGTCTGAGTCGCTAAAGTACTGTTAAACATACTGTTTTCTCCAGAATCAGAAATTAGCGTGATATTCCTTTCAGTCTTTTTTACATCGTTCAGCTCAAATAATAATTTTTTGTCTTGCATCTTAGATTCTGGAGCTGAATTACGACGATCACTATCCAAAAACCGTGAATACATATTAACTTCTTCGGTGTTCTCTTTTAAAATGTATTTTTGTGCGGTTTCTGTATTTTCAATGTTAGTGTTGACACCATCAATATATTCCTCAACTATTTCTTCAGCATGTAAACTATCTATGTTTTCATGTTTTTTACCTGCTATTGAGTATTTGAATTCAAAATCTGGAGTCTCATCAACACTGATTGATTTTATTGAAATGGAATCATCAGAAGTTAAGTTGGTCGTTGATACGGCTTGAGAACCATAACCACTGCTGCTCATACTCGGAGTATTAACTTTTGTGGATTGTAATTCAACAAGTGAATCCAAAGTGCGGGAAGAAGTTAGCGTTTTGAATGGTACTGATGATACCTAATAATAAGCATAGTGTCATTATAATAATGTAAAAAAAAAATTTATCAAATTTTATAATATTGAAATAGTCAACATTACTTGAAATCCATCATAATCGCAGCAGGTGGTTACATTTGTACACTTATCACTTTCATTGGGAGATGCTAAGTGATTTAATGCATTTGATGTTTCCTCGTGTAATGTAGTCATTCTTAAACTTAACTTTCCAGTCATAACATTTGGAGATGCTGTGAAAATAAGTAAATTTTAAAAAGTAATATCAAAATACAATATAAAATAATAATATGTAAAATGTATTATACAAGTGATCAAAATATATGTTATTTCTTCTAAATTTTTCATTTATCCTACCAGAATACACTACAAGAACACAACTCATTTTATGGTTTGATAGAACGATTCTATTCTGCGGGTAGTTTTAAAATATAAGAATGCAAGAACGCTTAGAAATTAACTGCTAAATGGCAGTAGTTATGGACCCACTATGGCCCGTCATAACAAACTTAACCTTGACTGCGTAGTCTCGGTGCAAGTTGCTGACGAGGAATAGTGGGTCCAATGCTCTCTCTTACGTGTGCGATGCAGCTGCACTTTTATCGTGCATACCTTAGGATATGACACATCGCACACGCTGGATACACAGTTTAATTTTAAAACTCTCTCTCAAACTATAATAGCTCTCATTCATCCTTCAAAACACTCGCCACTTTATATATTATTAAAATAATTAAAAATTATAAAATTATATATTCACTTATGTTTACCAATTTGGCAATAATTGAAACCAAACCATATAAATTAATATCTATCTCTCTCTCTCTGTCTCTCTCTCTCTCTCTCTCTCTCTCTTTCTCTCTCTCTCTCTCTCTAGCCTGCGGTTTATAAGGGCATGTACCACCGAGACTCTGCGCAGAAGGCTGGTTGAAGCTTTAGTCTTACCCCATCTTGACTAC
>UELU01130904.1:0-38099 GCA_900490025.1 Megastigmus dorsalis
GTGTTAAGGAGCGCGCCTTTGGATCCTTAGGTCGTGGGTTCGAGCCCCGCGTCCGCGTACTTTTACCTCGATTTTCCCTAAATCGTGCCCCGTTACAATATATATGGAATTAGGCCACCTGTGTGCCTTCAAAAGCATTAATATAAAAAATATATATATAGAGGGGTACATGTCTACGAGGACACCATTATCGGGCTTCCTGTACACCTACACATCGAGTACTTAGACCGAGTAAGTAGCGCAGAACTTAGACCTCATCGTCGGCTACCTTATACACTTAGACATCGAGTACACACCTAGGCACGAAAAGCTACGGAACGCACTACTTAGACCCCATTATTCAGGAATTTTTACCCCAGAAATCGCAATATAAAAAAGTGTATCGAAATAAATTATTTACATTTATCTTACAAGACAGCAATAATAGAATCAAGTGTTGGTAAAAAAAGGAAATCCTTGCTCGACCAAACCTCTCTCTTTAACAGAGCAAGTCCATCAGCCATAGAGCCGCGTTGTCCTCATCCAGCGCGAACCCACAGAGCTGGAAACCTCATTTCTTTCAGACTCAATATAAGATTTTGATAGACCGAATGCCACTCCATTTTACGGCGTTGTACCTTCTTTCTCTTTACCTTTTCCTCCCTTTCTCTCCTCCTCGATTCCTATAGCTGTGCGGAATCCATCCCGAGCGAACGGATCGTATAACACCTGACTGAAAATCATTTCAGTCACGCTTGCGCGACCGTGGAAAAAAGCGCGTCGCCGCCGACAGAGAGAGAGAGAGATGAACCTTTTTTCCACCCTCCCGTTCAAGCTTGCTTCTTTAGAAAACCATTTGAAATAACGGCCGCGGACGATCGATTATTGATTGAGGATTACACTCTCTCTCTCTCTCTCTCTCTCTCTCTCTCTTCTCGCCCCTCCACTTTCGTTCTCCTTTTTTATCTTACCCTCGAAGGCACGTGAAAAATGTGAAGATGTCGACTCGATGTCAGATTCGCTTTTCTTCAATTTTCCCTTTCTTGGAGCGTGTGTGCGTGTGAGGGCCACAGGTCTTTTTTCCGCGTGGACACACTCTCTGTGTGTGTGTGTGTGTGTGTGTGTGTTTGTGTGTGTGTGTGTGTGTGCGCTCGGTCGGATTCATGGCCCAACCCATAATTCCCCGGAGAACGGGCGTGCGCTTTTTTTATGGAACACCGGATTTGAATGGAGTGGCTTTCTCTTTTGAGATTGGCGTCACACGGTAAAGGGGGAACGGGACGGACCAAGCCGGAAAAGTTTAGGAGAAATAAATTTTAAGAGGAGGTAAATATTTTGAATGATATATTCGTCTTTCGCCCCCGCAGTTTCGAAAAGAGTCTCGCGAATAAACGTCAGTAGAGATTTAATGCGAAGCTGGGCACGTAGTTGGGACGAGGAAATATATTTTATAAATTATAATTCCTATATAAAATGGATTAAGAGTCCTCCAGCGCACAGCTGTATCGACTTTATTTGCGTACGAAAACTAAAATAAATAAATCTGTTGTACGCTCGAGGAACCGAGAGTGCGAGAGAAAATAAATAAAACCTCGCAGCACTCCTATTCTGCGTAGCCATGTGTTTAATTTGTTTACCGCTTTTCATTAGCGAGAAAATCAATGGGGATTTATGTATTATTATACTTAAAACTAAGGATAAACACAGATAGACGACCCAATGAAAAAAGACTCTAAACATGCTTTTACGAACGAATTATGCGGCGTAGAGATTTTTTAAAAAAAGATTCTGAAAAAAGTTTTATAACATCTCGGTCATCTGAAATATGAGACTATTTTTCGAAGCCGTAGTATAGCGAACTGAATTTAAATAGAAAAATAGAAAGAGAATTGGTATATACGCAAAATAGAATAAGAGAAAGAAGTATATAAAAAATATAATTAAATCTCCGAGCTAAGCTATTTTAAAACTTTTTCACTTTTCCTGAATACAAATTTCGCGCTTATTTAGTTTAAAACGGCAGACATTTGCCGGGCCGCGGGCGCGTTACGCTTAATTGGGCAGTTTCAGTGAGCGGGCTCGAGGGGCGGCTCTATCTCTCTCTCTCTCGCACGCGCGCGATTACACGTAACGCGACTAAATTTTCATAGCAAAATTTAACAAAGTTCATTTTTTAATCCGAACCGGGCAGTTCCCCTCCCGGCGTGTATCGTTTATAAATCTTCCTTATAAAAGTTTTTTTTTGGCTCAATTCTGCAAACGCACGTGCACGTAATGTGCAGCGAGTTGTAAAAGAGTAGCAGTAGGGCAGGAAAATCAGTCGCGCATGTGACCTCGAGAGCCGCGGAGAATGTACGCGCGTACGCCAGGAACCGACATAATTCTGGGATTTTGCCTCGCGAAGCCTGCTTTTGAGAAATGAATTTTTCATGCCACATGGCAGTGCAATTTCTTTCGAAATTCGTATTAGTTTAATTAAATTTTGCTTCAATACACGCAGACACTGCTAATGCAGTCGCTACTTGATTTCGTTGTAGTGATTTATATACACATCGATGAAGTCTATGTGTCGATTCTGTGTGTACAGCTTACTTGGGCGCGTTATTATACTTTTATTCATATGGATTTGATATGCAAGCAGTGGTGAAATATTATCGATATACGCGCTCGTCGCCACTTTTCATCTGGTATGCAAATTGGATTCTATGGTTTTAATTATTGACCATAAATGCGCGCGAATATCTCTCATTCAAAGTCATTGGTGCTGAGAATTTAAGTTATTAAAAGACACATGTCCGCTAATCCGTGCATAACTGGTGCAGTTTTTCAATATGCGTACATACATTATACACGGAACGAAGAGATGTCGTCCAATAAAATTTAGGCCGAAAAAGGACGCACTGATGTCGCACAGATTGTGCTACTACACTTCGCTTTATACTACGAAACTTGTTCCTCACACTAAATGAATTTGAGTAGATGGAGACATCTTTAGTACGGCATTAATTTAATTACATTAATTCAGCTCTCATCGACAGTAACTGGATACATATTTTTCAGAAATCTAGTTTAATTCTTTTGCTATGGACATTCTCCTTAGTGACATTATGAGAGTAAAAAAATGTAGACATGACAAAAAAAAACCTGTTCATATTTTTCAAGTGTTTTAGTGACATTTATTCCAATTGAAAAAGTAATAATAAACAAAAACATGTATCGCTTATGTACAAGTATAAACGATAACATACGCAATCGGATATATAAATGTAAAACTTTTAGCGCTTTACACTATGAGGTTAAGGTTTTTATACATTACTCGGAAATGTATCTTCTTACATCGCTTGCACATAGTGAATCGATTCGTGATTAAGATGATTTTTGTTATTACTTCTTATTTCCAAGACTCTAGTATTTTCCAATCATATTCGTTGAGATCCAGCATCGATACTTGTTGCTTAAGTTTGCACATTTTAAGTAAAAAACAATTTTTCAATCGACAAATATGATAAATAGATAACCCCCATTGAAATCATTATAATCAGTCAAGAATTGGAACATCTTATCATAATAAAATAATCAGTACCTATAATTGAAAGTTTAGTCGAACATAATTTTAATTAATAAATATCGATAAACTCAATAACTAGATATTTGTAATGACAAAATACTATAACTTCGGAATTAGAAACACTAAAAATTTAAAAATACAAAACATGAAAAACGTGTTTTAAATAGTTATGTATAGCTCATTATAGAAAATCATTGTTAATTGAAAAATTGGGATTAGGGAAGGCAAGTATAGAATCCCGAAAATCAAAAAGCCCAGGGCTCTCGATGTCGTTCGTCGAAGCTCCCCAAAGTCATTAATGCCAAATTATGTAGCAAATAAGACCGCGAGCTCATTTGCTAGCTCGTACGGTAATAACAGCTTGCCCGGCCTCGATGCATCTAGAAATCGCCGACGAACTGTGAAGAATACACATGGCTTTCTCTCGCCCTCTCTCTTCCGCTGCTAATCGATTAGCAAGAGAGAGAGAGAGAGTGAGAGAGACAGAGAGGGATTGAGGAGAAGAGGGAAGTTCGTTGGTTGGTCGGTTAGTTCGTCATGATGCGAATGCGGGGGTGCATTAACTGATGCGCGATAAACACATCACCTAATTATTCGCGGTGGTTCGCTTTACGCCCTCCTCGACACGTTACGCTATATAGTGCATGCTATACCCCGATGAACTCGTCTCTCTTCCTCTGTCCCTCTCTCTCTCTCTCTCTCTCTCTCTCTCTCTCTCTCTTCGTTATGTGTACACGGGATTCACACATACACATACACACACTCGCTGCCTGCACACATGGATGCACGTGAACACGTGCTCTCACGTATGCGTGCACATGCAGAACGGCGTAGACGCCATGTTCATACCTGGATTATACACATGCAAGAGGGGTGAGATAGCGTAGAGTCTGGACGGCGCGAGGCACTGAAGTCCCTGTTTTTTTCTTTCTTCGGCGAGATATTTGAGCTTGGGAAAAAAGAATAGAGCTTGCGCACGGACTTTGCGTGCGACTCAGGAGCTGTTGGGAGATCGATATACCCCGTAAATCTTTGCTCTGCTAATGTTCATTAATTCGATAAACGCGGGAGGAAAAGAACGCGGAGACGTAGCGAATTGACGTAACGAGTGAGCGCAATATGCGAGTGAGGTATCGTTTATTTTAAAAGTCGAGCTTTTATTGCTTGATTATTCACGGAGCAGTATAAAACTGTGGATTTGTAAAGCTTGGATTTTGTAATGCCAATGATGAATAATAAAGATCTTAATAAATGTTTTATTTACCTATTAGTTAGTGTATGTGCATACTCTTTTCATTTAACAGTCCTGTTAATGAAAAGTAAATGGAAACACTTAATTTAAAATACTATAACGCAAAAGAAGTAATATATGTGTATTTACGTTTAGTACTACAATAAATGAAAACTCTACTCTCCGGCAGATAATACTAATGCATATCTGTACAGTCTGAAATTGTTTGTGTAAACCGCTTTCGCAACTACACAGACATACATATCTGCAGAACAAAGATATTCACCATCTTATAACTTAGCAATTACGAGTCTTGCGTTGTTCCAGTAGTAGTTTATTTGCATACGTATATTTTTGATACGCCCTCACGGGGGGAGGGGGGAGCGAGGCTACCTCGATTCTACAGCGCGAGTATATATACGTCGCTTCAACTTTCAGTCCCTGTGTGTGTGTGCGTGTGTGTGAATGTGTGCACATAGCGATACTGTTACTAAAGTAAAACGAATAGCAGAGGGGAGGGTGAAAAAGGGAGCGTGCAAGACAGGAAAATATATATATAAGAGAGCAGGTGACGTGCTTTAGGAATCGCCAGATTTCAATTAATCAACATATAATAATAGTGAGCGTGACTCACTTGTGAGCTTTCTATTTACGTGACTTTGCATATGTAGACCGATTTCGTGTATGTTTACAATAAGATTTAGTAGGAAAATAACGTTAAAGCACGTATATCCATCGCTTCGTACGATTTTTCAAATTAGTTTGTAAATAAGTGTTTCTATTTTGTTTAACAACCGTCAAATTGAAAAAAAAAAATCAAAGTTAATGAAAAAAAGTAATCTTTGAAAGATTAGCACTTCAGTTTTATAAGCTATAGTATTCGTTACGAGAACTTTTAAAAAATAAAGTAATTACTTTATTTGCATTGCTTATACTGCACTCTTGATAAGATACGCTTTCCGTTATTTTATGCTACAATAACGTTTAATGTTGCACACGAACTGAAATCTGCTATGCGATAAACTTTATTAAAACGAACTCGTGATAGTACACACATCTCTCTATATATATATTGCGCAAGTCGACAATAAAAGCGAGCGTTTACAGTCTCGTAAAAAACTGTGCTCCGCCGCGACCGTCGCTATCACGCCAATCGTGATGAAAAGTTTCGTGAAAAAAAATATTCAAATTGTGTGCACATGAAGAAAAGGAACCTGTTAGAGAAACAAAGAAAGAGAGAGAGAGAGAGAGAGAGAGAGAGAGAGAGAGAGAGCGAAGGAGGCAAGAAGCGAAATCCAGAAACAATTCGCCTCGCGAAACGATCGTTTATCGCAATAAAACTCTTTCAGGCGTAAAATTGAAGCCCAATAGAATTTTCTTCTTCGGTTCCACGAATATCTCTCCTCTCTGGCGTATACGACATGCGATCACGCATGCACATACCCACGCCGAGCCATAATGCATTCCCCCTGTGATTACACACATTCCTGCACAACAGTATTAAACGCATGTATATATACCGCCTGCTCGATATGTGTATCCGTTTAAAATGTTCAATTGTGCAACTTGTGCAACTAATGTCGCAATAATGTTTCGATAGATAAATTCACTTTAATGGACAGCGAGTCCACGTTTTATGCAGTGTACTACGACTATATTTTTAGCCAAGAAGTTTAATTTTGAATTTACACTTCCGTGAAATTGCAATAAATAATTCGAACATCGGAATAACAAATTGTGGCTTGCACCTAAAAAATTTCAAAAAATCGATTTTTTTTAATTTTATAATTTAATAAAAAATTTATTAATAATTTATTAATAAATTTTCTAAGAATATTTTTCCGTAAACTAGGAATTAAAATTCGAAATGGTTCCAAAGTTATAGCCAAAAACTTATTTCTATGCATTTATTTTTTTTACAATTTATATTTAGTATTATATTGAATAAATGCATTAATATAATTCTTAACAATTTAAATTAAAGCGTATTATCCCTATAGGCTACATTTTCCTATATTCACCTGAAATAAAAAAAAAACAATGCATTAATTGCGTT
The DNA here is from genome assembly GCA_900490025.1 of Megastigmus dorsalis. NCBI lineage: Eukaryota > Metazoa > Arthropoda > Insecta > Hymenoptera > Megastigmidae > Megastigmus > Megastigmus dorsalis. Next base: position 6,835 of record UELU01130904.1, read on the forward strand.
TAATACAGTATATATCATATATTTGACTATAATTTATGCCAATTTTAATATGAAAAATCAAATAATTTCATGGGAATTGCTAATATTACTTCAGCAGCATATTCTGGCCACGCGCAGGATCCTGACCAAACGATATGATGGATTTTACTCTATAATGTCTCAAAATGTCTGTAAAAGACTACTTGAGGACCTAACGTTATTTATATAGCCAAGAAATAAGACCCAGAATTTTCTGAAAATAAATACTGCTCGGTACGCAAAAAAAATTCTTAAATTTTTACTGTTTTCATATTTTCCATGATACTTACATGTTAATTCGCATTTTGGTTAATATAAATAGCGTTCGGTCCTCCAATATTATTACAAACATTTTAAGACCTCATATATGTGAAAATCCATCAAATAGTTCCTCCAGGATCCTGCGCGTATACTCTAAAAACATATAAAGGAGATAAATCAATTTAAAGTTAAATATTAACATGATGCTTAATATATTTAATATACTTACCTAAACTATTTCTTTATTTTACTCCTTTTAAAAGTAAATATTTTCCATAAAAAAGGTAATGTTGCAGTATTCGCATAACTTGAAAGACAATTATATTAGGTAAATTATGAAGTATATAATATGTATAAAATAATACATAAAATTATTGTAATTATATAGTTTTAAACTCTTTGAATTAAATTCTTAAATGTTTATTGTTGGAACACATATACATTTGATGTGACTTGTTTACAGTCCAGTCCAGCATGTGCAGGCAAAGATGAGATATAACTTTCTTGCCTGGAATAAGGAATCACACAAAGAAACACTTTTTTTATATAACACTAATCACATGCAAAGCAGGAATACTTATCTTATCTGATATATTCTTAAATGTGTACATTAAGAATATATGATAAAAAAAATCAATTTTTTCGTAATTTTTATGGATACCTCCTTAATAATAACTATAATTATAGCAATAATTATTAAAGGGTTGGGTTCCATAATTATAATATAGACCGGTTTCGACCTTATTGGATCTCATCAGGAGAACGCAAAATTCTATAATTTTTAATAAAAGAAATTAAATAAAATCTGAAATAATGGAAACCAGTTTCTACAAAATAAAATTAAATAAATCTAATAAAAATAATATTTTACGTAACCTTTGGGATATCAGAAGAGAAGCTGTATCCAAAAGACATTCAGGAGGGCTTGTTCACTGGGATGAGACAGCAGGCGCACGAAAACGAAGTACGACGTACGGTGGCGCCACTAAACACCAGAAATGTTTTCTGGTGTTTAGTGGCGCCACCGTATTTTTAAAGAACTGCATCTATACTCTCCAATACGATCGTAGGATTTGTGTAATAATAAAAATTTGAATCGTCATAGTTAATTAACTGTACACTATACCGTAGAATAATACAAATAACCACTATTTTTGTTAGGAAAAAATCGATCGGTTAGAAACCTAGTATAGTGGAAAATACTATAGACAGTGAAGTAGTGAGATCAAAAAGAATGAATGCAGTTATTATATTTCCTACCATTTTTAATCTTGAATATATTTGAATGTATAAAAGAAATATGTATCCAATATTGGAGCGCTATGAAAAATATCTTCAGTAATTGCGGTCGCGATGACAGCAATTCTATGCAGATCTCTATAATTTTTCGAAAAATTAAAGCCAGTGTTTATTCATAGAAAATGTATCGACCTCATGCATCGCATTACTTTAATTCTCTAGTCTCACTTCTTGTTTATTCTAAATGGCAAATATTTATCAAATAAATGTCCGACTTGAAATTATTCACGACATAATACTAAAATTAAAATCACCTGCACGTCAGCAAATCCACGCTGAAAAAACTGATGCTATTTAAAAGCATTAAAACGAAAATAGAGCGACTATAAATAAGAAAAGAACTATATAGACACGTGTCTAACATACATATAATAAAAAACAAATATCCTATAAATATGGATAATATGAAGAATAAACTCGTAACCTTGCCGCAGAGAAAATCGTCTGTCGCATTCGCCGCCTCCGTATACATGCAACGTCCGTCAGATACCTTGGTGAATACATTCTGCTTTGGCCACCCGTTTTTCTACCTCGCCTACTCTTCCTCTTCTTTTCCAACTAACACATAGGCATCGATTCTCTCTCTCTCTCTCTCTCTCTCTCTCTCTCTCTCTCTCTCGTTTCCCGTGTTTTAAGCAGCCGTAGTGACAAAGCAGCGGCAGCGGCATGATGTATCGTAATGGTTCTCGCCCGGGAGCTATACATATACCAGTATTCGTTATCACGCGAGCCAAGAGTGAGAGAGAGAAAGAGAGTGGAGGTCGAGGCAACAGCAGCAACAGCACCAGCAGCGTCTGCGTATATTCGTGACTTATATATATGCGCGTGAGAACATTGATTTAAAACGCCACTTCTAGGTCTTTTTTTGTCATTACGCCTCAGCAGCGCGTTTATATATTATATGCACCGTGTGTGTGTATGCGCGGGTGGGCTAGAAACTGTATACAAAGCCTCTAGGCGTCGCGGCGTCTAGTTTAAACAGCGAAATATGGATGACATCACGTGATTTCACGGTGACAGGCGTCATACTCGGAGCGTTGTTGGCTCTGCGCGCGGTCATAAGTGTATATACACGAAATAAAAACCTGTTGACCGGGGGTAGAAAGCATTTAATGGATACGTGTTTATTTTTAGCTAGAAACTACTTAGAGCCTCTCCTGTTTTTATGCTTTTTTTGTTGGTAAGAGACGATAAAATACTCGACTTTAATTATAGACAATATGCTAATTCTTTTTTGTTTCTTTTCTTCTTACCGTAGATAAAATTTTATTTTCTTTCAAATGTATTTCTGTCGGGATATATTTTATAAAATATCTTTGAAGCACGAGCTTTCGTACATAAATAAAAGCTACAGCTGCTGTTCTCCGAGACAAAATATTCAAACCTACTAGAAACTGATGAAAAAAGGAATCAGATGTTAGCGTGCACATTTTAATTTCCACACGAAACTAACGCTGTCCACATTAAGCGTATAAGACTTCTGTGGCAGGAGTCGCACGAAAGTCCAAAGCGTTGTATACATCAGACCCGTAAAAGAAAAGGAAAAAGTGCATTAACATGAGCGCTCTACGCGTATACCATCCACAGCAAACAATCGAGCCACGGCACTATATGACTGCATGTTGGCGAAAAAGGTTTTCGCGTAAAGCGCGAGAGCCCGAGTGTGCAGGGAAAGCGAGAGAAGGAGGAGAAGGTACTTTCTGAATGAAGAGAGCTTCGGCTACTGAAAATCCATTCGCGAAGGGTCCGCGAGGGTAGTAGACATGTTTTCAGCTGTATAAAAAACAAAAGAGTGCGAACGCTGTATTGAAGCAAAAGCGCGCAGCGACGTGTTCTGAAAGAGCTTTAAACTTCTTATTTTATTCGCCGGACAGTTTCGAAACTTTGACCCCCGCCCCGGTACGTTTCAATGATTCGTAGAGCAGCTAACCTCTCCATCTCTTCCTACCTCTCCCTTCCATCTCTCTTTTACTTGACTCTTCATCTGTTCGCTTCTTCTTCCGACCATTTCGATGAGAGGAGCAGCTGTAATATCGCGGTATCGCCGTCGAGGAAATTAAAAGGGGAACTTTGCGCGTGCAAGTTTCCCTCGAAGAATCGCACTGTGCCCAGTTGCTTTGTGATTAAAACGGCGGCTTCGCGCGCGGGGATCAATAATGACGGAATGGCGAACTCTCGAGCGTTAATTGCATTGCGAGATTAAATTTTTCAGTAAACAATTTTTCGCATATATATATCTCGCTTTATTCGCTGATTCTTTTTGTTTCTCCAGTGGAGCTATAGCGTTTACCCTTAGACGAGAAAGTTCGTTAAACAATTCTGCAGCTGACTTAATTTTCGACGACGGAAAATGGTTTTAATTAGCCATAAATTAGATTCTGGTCGTGATGTCTATATATATTGTGTATTATTAATCTGTTTAAATAACTGCTTAGCAGAAGGGACTTAGCAGAAGTTTCCTTGAAAAAGTATCCTTCTAGGATTAAGTTAAAAAGTATTACTAAATTATGTAAGACTCCTGGAGAAAAAAATTTTTTATTATCTTAGGCTATTGTATTGCCAACATAGATCCAGAAAATTCGTTTACCTATTGTACAAAGGTCAGGTAACTTTAATTTATTTATACAGTTAATAATTTAATCATTGTTTAAGATTGCTATTACTTATACATAAGACTAGAAATAATTAGAGAAAATGTTGTATGTAAGAGGCAATACGAATAAGAACTCTTATCAATATCCAATATCGTAAAACATCGTCATTTCCTTATACTTTCGCTGTAAAAGTTTTTATCACATAATAGCCATACAGAATAAACTAGAATTGAATCAAATTTTATGTACAGCCAAAAAAGAGAGAAGTTCTAAATTGAAAAAATATATAAACTTTATTGAGTGTTACGATCGTCTTTATGTCAAATAAAATAAAGTTGTACAGCTAAATAAACGTGATGCATCAAATGAGAGGCAGTACGTTTTCGAGAAGCAAATCCTAATACATTAGCACTTCTGTATACCAGAGTTTTACAAACTTGCGCTTCGCAAACATTTTAAAGGTGATTCTATTACTTGGCTCTTCAAAATCACCTCTATACAGCGAAGTTTCGTGAGCAGCCGAGCGAGTAAAGGGACGACTGGTTACTCCAGCGGACATTGTCAAAAAGTCAAAATCCAACTTCGTTTTTTCCCTCCCAGTGTTCGCTCATACCTTAGCCACCCGATCCTTTTGCCCCATCACGATTCTCGCGAGGTTCCCATTGCCAGTGACGAAGAGCCAAAGTTTTGCGCTCCAGCGCGGAGTTTCCAATTATGCAAAGCCCTTTTAGTTCACAGGAATTTCGCCGTCACTACCTGCGAAGTGAACGAAAAATCGAGAGAGAAATAGATAGATTGATAGGTGCAAAGATACATTCATAGATTTCTGTTTATTTAGTGTAATTTTTAAAAAAAGTTTTAAATATACAGGAAGATCGGAAGTAAGCTTGCAACTAAATTGAATGCATATAGATAAGATAAAACTATAGAAATGACTGTATCACATTTTTAGTACTATATCACTATAAGTCAGAGTTATAATAAAGTGATATATCATAAAAAATATAATGCTAATTACACTTTTCATAGATACTTTACTGCTTTGAATCTAGATAACGATGGTATATGAATTACAGTACGGCAGCATCGGATTTCCAAAAATGTATAAAGTACGACCGAGAAGAAGAATTGATAAAGACAGCTTTCTATATATTGAGAGACTTAGTGACAAAAAAATATGTCAAGAAAGTGTAATAATGTATATGAATAAAACATGGCAAATAAGAGAAATGAATAAGATGATAATAGTGAAGAAGAAAAGGACGAGTAATAGAAAAAGGGACAATAAATTTTAATGAAAAGAGAGACTGTCGAAGAAGTAATAAACAAAAATGAATCAATTAAGAAAAAATTACGAGCAACTGAGTATTCGAGAAAGAGAATTCCGACTTAGCATGTCGGGAAAAATCGATGCGCGGCCAGAGGAACAGATTGTTAAACTACACGAGATAGTATGGCAAGGAAGAGAGATAAGTTTTATACCACCTCTCACAATCCGGGAAATAAGACTATTTAATCTACTTGTTTCCTATCAAATCTGATGGAAATTAAATGTCCTGCATTAAAGAGGATGTAATCCGACGGAGAACGAATTGAATCTGAAGCTGTCATGTCGTCCGGGGGTTTTCTTTAATAAGCGCGCGTACAAGGCCGGATCTCGTTTCCTTTCATCTCCCCCTTCCCCCTCTCGCTCTCTTTCTCTTACCATTCCTGTCCCCCCCCCTCCCCTTGTTTCCTTCTTTCATCCATTTGCGGAATTCTCTCCTCCCATCAAGCGTTTATGAAGAAAGAATTACAAGACTTGCGAGACGAGCTGTGCTTTTTATATAAAGGCGCGCAATTATTTTAAATTTGCAAGAGATCGAATTCTTGAATACCAATTAATCGGTGCTACTATTTGTACCTTTGCATTTGTATAGTCATTGCAATTTTCATCGAATCAATTGTTGCAATGTGAATCGATTGAGACACGGGTTTCGTTAAAATCTGAAGTACAATGTGGAAAGTTGCAATTTATTCAGCAAATAACTTGTTGAAAGCAATTTCGCATCCAATACGTGAATGAATAACAGTTGAGCAAAGTAGTTCTTATAACTAAATAAATATTCTATTTCTTAAAATGAAATTCCGAAGTAAGCACATTTATGAATATACATGAAAAGCTGCTTATTTAGCTCTACGATATGAAGTTTTGCTAAGGGTATTTACGATCGAGGCAATATCACGGCGCCCCCTATTATTATCCCGTTTCATTTTGAACTAAGTTAAGTTGGTGAATTACAGCGACCCTTATTATTTCCTCGATGGACTGAGAAACTTCTTGCATTTCCAGAGTTTTGTTATTACCTGACAGGGTGACAGAATCGCTACAGATAAACTATATAAACTTGTTTATGTATCTTTCTAATTATAAATTACTTTTATCGATTCCAGACACATGATCGAATTTTTTTTTTAATTCAAATAATTTTATATACTTATATAAGAGGTATACGATTTTACCTAACTGATATGGATTTATATTATAAAAAAAATAATATCTTTTGATATTTCATTAAATTTATTTATTTTTGCCATTACGTTATGGATTTGCAAAACTGCCAACTAACTTACAAAATCGGTTATTTATTTTTGCTAAAAACTAAAAGATATATAGTTAACTTACATATTCGTTGTAAATGAATTGGTTTTGCTTATTTCGGTTTGTTATCTTGACGTTTCTAATGATTAATAAGACAATGTAAGGCTTTCAAATTGGTTTCCTTAGTTGACAGGTTACATGGTAAATTAACTGTCAAATTATTCCCTATAATGCATCCAGTATATCTGTAGATAAGTAAATCCATGCATGTTAAATACAGCGAGATGTACAGTGTATTGCTGTACAGTTGACATGACTGAATCAACGAATAAATATTGTCTATTCTAATCTTTATATGATAGCTTGGAGAAATAGTCTATTTTATCACATTGGAAGAATTGTACTATTTGAAATGTTTATTTATATAACACTATAAATCTACTGCTTTAATTATAATTTAATTCATAAAATGATCTATTAGGATCTCGCTACAATTTATCCTGCACTTTCAATCATCATCACTGTTAATCGATCGGAATTGTAAACAAGCACCGATATATGCCAGTTTATAAATAAGTAGCTATCGGACACTATGCAATAATAATAATAGCCTTATACACAATCAAGAGAGAGAGAGGAGGGGGGGGGGAGGGAGAAGGAAGCTTTTCACGAGTTGCACACGAACAAATGAGGCACAGGAGTTGGCGGGCTGCATTCAAAGTTACTATCATCCGTCCTAGAAATAAAATCCGATTTCCGCGCGCGTTCCTCCCAAGCGCGCACGCACGAAGCAAACTACAATAGCGTGTCAAGTTTCACGGCGCGGCGGCGTCGCTCCTCCTCTTCCACTTGTCTCGCTTTTACGATTTCTCCTCGCTCGCTCGCGCACGAGCCTCTCTCCCTCTCTCTCCCTTTCTCTCTTTCTTTCTCCTACGTATGCTTTTACACACGACTCCCAGTGAAATTACTCCACGGGCATTGCAGCTATACTACAAACGTATAAGTATATAGAGCTGGCGAAGCGCAATGAGAGCGATGTTTATACGTGTAGCAGTGCGAGAACAAAAGATCTATAAGCATGGCTCAGCTTTCGAAAAAGTTAAATTACTTATTGGCAAAAAGTGGCTGATGTGCGACAATGTTGGGTTCGTGCGGACCTATGCGACACGCCCTTGTTTTTTTTTTTATTAAAGTTTTCAGTGCGACGGGCGAATATGTGCGTTTGTAGGTACGAGGAAAGGTCGAGGGGCTAAAAGGTGTGTACGATGATTGATTGGACTGGAACGACTAAACGATCCGCTGTCATTATATCCTGGGAGGTCAGGGATTCGCATTTATTTTTGTGTGCATCTGCGTATAGTTAAGCATCGGTCATGCATGCTCACGATAATTAATCATCCAAATGCGATCTGTTTTTAAACTATATTAAAATTATCGGTATATTTAAGTAGAGTAAAAACTGTAACAAGTTTTGTCAATTGCTGGAAACATGCCATATTCGAAATTAAAGTGTACAGTGATAAAAAAAATTGTCCTAATATTCCCCAAGAAAACCAATAAATTGCCCATTCATCATTTTTCGTATAAAAACAAGCACGTACAGTTTTTTTCCAGTGATCCCAATAATTTCGTCCCTGTTCCTCTTTCCCCTTTACTAAAATTATATAGAAATTCCTATCAGCTCTAATTAATTAACGAGCCCGACGAATCGATCGGCAACGCCGCCAAAAACGCGATTCACACGGGTCGATTCTCTCGAAAAGAACATCCGCCAGGAAGATCTGCGTCCGCGGGGGATTATCTTACAAGCTCCGGCTAAATTAGCCGACAAATTCAATTTCCTGTCCCGATAGAGAAGAGAGAGAGAGAGGAGGCGGAGGGGGGAGGGCAAATCGCGCAGCCAAGTGCCATCAGCGTTTTCCATACAAAGCGTCGGCCGAATTAGCGAGCGAAGCGTGTCTCTCTCTCTCTCCCCCTCCAGGGGTCGTTCCGTTTCCGCTTAGGTATGATCGATAGGGCGTTATTCGCATTGCTCTCTCCCTAACTGCTTAAGTGCTATCGCGTACGAGCTGGAGAGCGACAGCGTCACACAACTGCATTCGTGGCTTCAGACCCCTCCCCCCCTCTCCCTCCCCCCTTACCCCGTCTCGTATTCCATCCACGAATATTCTCGAGCCCTCGGCTGTAGCATATATACATACAGAGAGCTCTGTACTAAGCGCGTACGGTCCCACTGACCTCTTGGATCCTTGGATGGTGGTACCTCGACATTTCTCCCTCTCTCCCTCTCTCGCATAGTTTCGAGAAAGCATATATACATATATATGTATCAGGAGGGAGAGAGGGGAGCGAGCACGTGGCAGAGAGCCGCGCAACCTCGGGGGCTCAGCTCTCGCATTCGCGAAATTAACAATAACCGAAACTCACTCTATTACGCTTCTGCTATTCAACCTCCCCGCCCAGTCCCCTGTACATTAGCCGTCAAGCGTGTACGACGCGGAAATCGATTTAACGAGGAGGCGAGGAGCGAAGGTGCAAGAGGGGTTGGATGGCAGAGACGGAGAAAGGTGGAGAGACAGAGTAATAGCTGGTAAATTATGATCCGGCTGGCGCTGCTTGCCTGCGCGCTCTCGGCGCTCGGGCTCGAGACTAGGGTGCGAGCTCGCGATTCCGACTCGATGCTTATCTCGAGGACTAATGTATTCTGCTGACGGCGATGCTGAACTCACTCTTTGTTTATCACATGTTTAATTCGTACGTTTTTTTCTTCACCTTGCGTTAATGTAGCTTGAGAGAGAGAGAGAGAGAGAGGGACTGGGTATTTCTTATTTAATATAGTAAAAGATTAAGTGTTACATTTGATATTAAATAGTATTAACGGTGCGCTTTTATTTATTTTACAGATTCTGGATTCAAGGAAACGGAAATGATTATTTGGCCCTAATACGGATTTAACAATCCATGCGGAAAAACGTTCATCGCTGACTCTGTAAGTACCTAGAACTTTATTCAATGCATATTATGCCTTTTACGTCTAATCGATGAAAAACTAAAAGAGTAGGCTTCTAAGTGTTAAAAATTCTTTTTTAGAATATAAAAAATCTTAAATCTTTGAAAAGGGAAAAAACACGCTTATACAATTCGTCTTATCATACATGGCTGTATCTACTTACGTTTCCGAATTTTTTTTTTATTTTATAATTTAAACGTAACAAAATTAAACGTAAGAGAATTATAATATTCAATCGTATTCGCCATTTAATTAAATTAATTAAATTAATTAAATTAAACGCCAATTTTAATATAATTTAATAAAATATACCCTTGAAAAACGTATTGATACAATAATTACCTCGCGTTTTTAATACTTTAAGTACGTGCATTGTACGTGTAATTAGAGTGACAACCTTAATGTATTATAGCCATTACATTAATGCGTTACCACACCAGTGATTACAAAATATCGTATATCATTGATTTGCATCATTTGAAAGGCTTTAATACCTGATTATATTTTTAAGACCTCGGAGCACATTTGTTCGATACTTATGGATAACGATCGGAAGCCTCGCTTCCCCTTTTGCGAAAGTAACGCGACGGCTCCGGTGGGGGAGTCGTCGGTAATTTTATAAACTCATTAGCTCTGCTGGGCCCCGAGCCGCGCGTAAAATATTCTCAAAGCACAAATCACCTCGTAAATTTGCATCGCAGGAGAACTCGTCTAATGGATACGTAATTTACTTAATGCTCGTTCAGGTGCGCGAGAATCAGCGCAACTGCATCGTATTATCGGATAACAAATGCGTTTCAAGAGAGAGAGAGAGAGAGAGAGAGAGAGAGAGAGAGAGAGAGAGAGAGACGCGCGTCCTTAATACAGCTGCATCATTCGTGAAAGATAGCGCGCATGCAAACGTTGCGCCCCGACCGTCTACACCTTCATTATCCTCCTCTAGACGAAAATACAATTGCTAATTCCTATATTCGAGCACGTAATTATATGCTTCCACAAGTATTATTGTAAAACTATTGAAATACAGGGCTGTGCCAGAATAGAAATAACCATTTGTTCCACATTCTTCGTTCTTCAAATTCTGGTGAAATAAATAGTATAAGGTTGTTCCTTAAAACAGTTTCCAATAAACACTGTAACGAAATGAGTATTCCTACTTTTGTCACTCTAGATTATTTCAATTACTGACTTTCACTGTGAAAGAGAGACTTTCCCTTGAAATAACAGATGAAATCCAGACAAATAAGGAAATTGCTTACGTTACGTAAGGGACAGGAATGCGGTGAAAAAGTCAAATAAAGCTCGTAGCTTTTGAAACGTATCGCTTCCCCGGAATTCGCCCACAATTGTATACAGTGGAGCAAAACTGATCTCTGTCCCTCTGCTTTATTTCTGCCCCCAATCAATCAGTCCGGCAGGGACAAAATCATCCAGTGCGCGCGGGCTGTGTTGCAAAAAGCGTTCGTGGTGTGTATATTTACGGACACGCAGGCGTGCATTAAACCAGGGAACTTTTGAGGTTTCCTTACAGCCCAGGCGAACGTATCGCCGCCATCTGATTATTGCACCGCCGCAGTAGCCATTCAGCCTAAAGAAAATTGGAAAACATCGGCCACTATATACCCCCCTTTATCTCTTCTTCTTTCTTTATGTCTCCTATCTCTGACCTCCCTTACTCTTTAGTATTTTCCAATTCCTACTTTCCTTTTTTTGACTTCTCCATTATTGTTTTTACCCTTAATTCTTGATTCTCCTTTCTATTTATACGCTCCTTTTTCTGCCAATTGTTTGCTCTCCTTCTTTGTCCCTTTTTCCTTGTACCGGACTCTATTATTCTTTATCATCGGTTCCTTTTACTCTTTTTCTATCTCTATCGTAACATTCTTACTCGAAATTTGTCTTACTTGGACGCGCAGTTTCTCTCCCACTCGTTTTTTCTCTCTTGACTTTCCTTCCTCCATCCACGTCCGACTTTCTTTCGTTCATTCTCACTTTCTCTCGTATTTTAGTTCCCTTTTTTTCCTTTCCCATTTTCTCTCCCTTGCTCTTGTTTCGATTTTACGAAGCTTAGCTGCAGCACCGGCTCAACTGCAATTTTCAAGATTGCAAAAGGTAAGGGCCGAATGATGCGATACAATATGAGAAAGAAGTAATCAGTTAAGGAAATTGATTCATTCTGTTTTTATTCTATTATCTTTTTTAAAATTTAATTTAAACAGTAAAACTCCTCAGATTCTATTTTTTTACAAACGGTTGTAATATGTTCTGCTTAATCGAATACTCGAAAAGTAATGCTGGACTTATTTCGAAAGACCATAAAATAAAATACTTATATTCGACTGCGACTATTATCAGACAAATGAAATCTCGTTTTTGTATACGTTAAAATTATAATGAAAATCTTTAAAAAATAAAATTATTAGAAGCGTATCAGCTTTAACTGAAAACTGTGAAATTTGATTTATTTAATTAATAATTTACATCAAAATTTAAACATTATTTTAAATCACGTTTTTCTTATTTTGACGCGATGTGTTTTTATTTATCCAGCTGTAAAACTAAAACTGCTGTACCCCTGAAAATTTATGAATAAAATGCATGCGTGTCCGGTGTATACGAAAAGGAGAGTGAGAGATGAAAAGAAAAGGTGGACAGAGGGCTTAACTTTGTTTGATGAAATCACTAAAAGCCTACGAAAGAAGAAAAAATTGGTTTTCTTGGTCTTTTGTAAGTCCCTTTGGACATAGTCAAGTCGATGTTCCGAACTCACGTCAACGTATTCTTTTTTCTCTTGTCGTTGTCGTTTGATAGTAGAACACTGCGATCGAAGAAACGGGGCTAGCTGGTGGGAAAACCATCTCGTGGATTACATTTGTACTGCCACTGGTACTTTCGAAAACCAATGTAATCGCAAATCGTCGCATGTATTACGCTTTAGAAGTACCCAAGTTCGATCACTCGAGCGATTAGATTATTCTGTCTTGATAGAAATAGGAAAACATTATTCGGAATCGTATAACGAAAGCTTAGCAAAGAAGTACTAATTTTACATAATAAAGTTGTATGCAGCTTTAGTTCATATAAAGCTTATTAAAATGCAACTAAAAACATAGTAATTATAGGAAAAATATAGATTTGCTTATTCAAATTATTGACGGATAGTGACAAGTAGCCTATGAACTAAAAAGATCTATTAACTAAGTAAAATATCATGACTCATATGCTGTTGCTAGTTTACGATCGTACATTTCATTTGTGAAAAATCTTACCCTAGAGTAGAATGGATCGTTACATATTTTACTTAACGTGCGTGTGATAATAGGAACATTATTCTCGTTCTCATAGTTCTCATTTTTATCGACTCTGTTTTAAGGTCTCCAAGATTTACGACTCCCGCAGGAAACCTATACTAATCTTTTACCAATTTTTATAACAACATAACGCGAACGTATTAGATTGCTATATCGACTCATTACCAGCGTTAAATGCCGTACACTCGTATAAAAAAATAAGGAAATCGATTTTTCAATACTCTCTTTTCTAAATAGAACAGCTGTTTGTTATCCTCGCCCCTTGCAGATAACCTAAAAAAAAAAGAAGAAAAGCCTTCCTCAAGAAAGAACCTGAAAAACTTGTATCCCTTTTCCTCCCATATACCCCATCTTATAATCCGCACAAATCAAAGCGCTCCATTACACAGATTCGCCAGTGCGTCCGAGGTTAATGGGCGCGCGCGCCAGAGCGCGTTCGCGATGAATCGAGTAGCGGCCGCCTCTCTCTCTCTCTCTCTCTCTCTCTCTTTCTCCATCCATCCCCCCATTTTTCCTCGGCCTTCCCTTACACTCCCTTCCTCACCGGCTCTCCTCCTTTTTCTCCCCTTCAACTTTTATTACCCGCAGCTGCGCGCTTCTTCTCTCCTTCTTCCTCCGTACACCTTCCTGACCTATCGATGAGATTTCCAGGGCAATTACAGCCTCCTTCCGGCTTTTTGGCTGGCGCGGTATATATAGCCGTCGCCGCCGCCGCCGCCTTGCCCGAGGTATATTATCAGATGGCTCCCGCCAAAGTTAGCTTTTCATCTCTCCCGCGGAATGAAGTTTCATTCCGCTATTTCTGCCGTCGGCTCCGCCGCGCACTCGCCCAGCCCAAGAGAGAAAGTTTTTCCAAGACGAGGCAGGCGCGCGCGCGCAAGTGGGAAAAGTCGAATTCGACGTTTGCTCCGAGCTGCGCTGACAACTATGCTAATCGTCCCTCTCTCTCTCTCTCTCTCTCTCTCTCTCTCTCTCTCTCTCTCTCTCTCTTCCTCTCTTTCTTTTCTTTTGCTGACTCTCTTTTTCTCTTACTTTCGCCTGCGCGCTCGCGCAAAGAAAAGGGAAAAGCTCCTTAATCTCGCCGGTTCTACACGAGCGATTCGTGATTGAAATGTTGATGCAAGATATGAATTGCAAAAAGGTCGCTGCCCGGGTGTGGAGTGTTTGAAATTCGGATGTAACACTTACTAAAAATAAAAAAGGAAGAGGGAAGGGGGGGGGAGGAAGGGCGGCTGTGTGGGAAGGGATGAAATGATCAAATACTTGTTCTAACTTTCATTTCGAGAAGTTTAATAATTCATTTTGCTCTCCCTCTCTCGCGCCTCCTCGGCGACTTACTTTTTTTCCTGCTCTCTCTTACTCCTCCTCGTAAAATGTCGAGAGTACTTGAATAAATCGTTTTATAAGCTAAAGAAAAAAAATCTTCGCGCGCCGCTGACTAGTTCCGAGATTTCGCTAATACTTTCTTCTCCTTTTCTTCTCTCTCGTAAACTCTCAGCTTATCAAAGAATCAGTAATAGCAGACATCGCATTTACAATTTTCGATATTCTTTGTGTAATCGGAATGGAATGCGTATCTCCATGTGATGCATGAAAAAGTATGTATCCAACAGTGATTGCAAGGAATTCACAATAAATCTTTCATCAAAGAGACAGCATTTCGATATTCTCACAAATTCAAGAAGAATAAATAGAATAAGTAAACAGCGATGCTGCACAGAAAAAAAGGCTTTATCCATTATGCAAAGTATGTCCATAAGTCAGGGATTCATGCATCAGGAATCGAACCGAAGCGAGAGCCCATCGCGCATCGTCAAAACTGAAGCGAGAGAAAAAGCAAGGGATGGAGGTCACACACGGTATACACAGCGACACGCTAAAATATATACACAAAGTTATCCCACGGCGGCATAAATCATCGATGTGATAAGTGAGCCACTGATAACCAAAGATTGTAACGCGAGCGCGCGGCACGTCAAGAGTCGCGTCGGCGACGGCGAGGTCGTGTAGCGGCGGGTATAGCAGCGAGAGCGACTCACACGGTCACGAGTTTACTACGAGGGGGGGCTAGAAACGATATCCCAGAGCTGGAAATATTGATCGAGCAATTATTCTCGAGTGAGTTACGACGGACAACGATCGTGAATTAGATTAAAGCCAGTGTGACACATGGTGATATGAGTTACGGGGATCACGTCCGTATAGCGCGACGCGACGCGGCCCTCGAACACACCCGCCACACTCTGCTGGTTGTGCTGCTGCTGGTGCTGCTGCTGGTGCTGCTCTCTTTCTCGCTTTCCCTCGCGCGAGTACACACGCGCTTTCGTCACTCAAAAGAGCCAAAGGGAGTAGAAGAGGAGCTAGTTTAAACACGGGCACGTGACACGGCGATAAAGTGAGGAAAATATAGACTGGCAATCGGCAATGTATACGTGGAGATGTGTATTCTTAAATGTATATACATAGTCGCGCGGGTATAATTAGATGCTCAGATGCGTGTTTCTCTTTACGTGTGTACAGATGTGCACAAACGATTCGTTTTGCATATATGTGTATACACATATACATATATATGTGTGTGTGTGTGTGTGTACATGTCTGTGAATGTGTAGGTAGAAAAAGAGCGAGCCTAATGAGCAGAAAATACAAAATAGAGCAAGAGAAAAGACGAATGACGTGGAAATAGCTGCAGTGTTAATTGTAGGACGGAGGGAAAAAGAAGCGGCGGAGAGATTGCAAGGGAAGTGGGAGAAAGGGAGCGACAGTTGTATCGAACTGGGGGAGGGGGGGCAGAAATGGCAAAGGGTAAGAAAGTAAGAGAATAGGGAAAAAGTTGAAAAGGAGATGAGACGGACTGGAAGAAGGGAAGCGAGTATCGCACTTTAGAGCGACTACTACCCACCTGAAAATATCGCTCCCAAGACGAGCTTTCCGTAAGAATATCGTGTCACCAGTTACGATAAACTTTATTCGCAGTAAAATGTTTTTCCTTCTGGCGTGTATACTGTATCGCAGCGTAAATTGACTCCGCACTCATAAATCCCATGGAAACGCATTGATGAAAATTTGTTTAACTATGGCTCCGTTAAAGTATTGTTCTTTTCGTTTTCTGTCCGTGTTTTTGTGCGGAGGTCAGGATAAAATCGCGTCCGACGATATATAGTTTAATTAAAAGGGATAAATTTTAATTCTGCGGGTGGACTTTTTCATTTTCCCGTGCATCGCATTTAAAAATGTTCCAAGTGACCTTTTACTAATATATTTAACGTTTTACATTTGTTTCATTTTCGGTTGATAAATAATTTTCAGAAATTATTGAGAATTGCATTTACGTTCCTTCACTTTTAATTCAAATTTGTGGTATTTTACATTCAGAATAAATGTTGATCTAAGTTTGAGTTTGCATAAAGAATTGGAAAATAAAATGACAAAATATTAAATACAACCTCTTCAAATCAGTAAATTAGGTATTCAGAACGAGAAATATCTTAAGAAAAATTTAATCTTAAGAAAAATTGACTTGCGAGGAACGCTAAAATAAATTTGATTGGAAATCAGTGTTCTTGATATATTCACCTATTTCTAAAAATATTTGATGAAGCACAGAGAAAATTGATTAGAAATCAGTGTTCTTGATATATCCATCTATTTCCAAAAATATTTGATGAAGCACGGAGAAAATTGAATTCGGTCTTTTTAAGCTATTAGTAATAGGGACCAATTTCTTTTACTAAAACGCCTTTTCATATTCTAAAAGATTGTACGAGTTTTTTTAGATCCGAAATTTAATTAATTATATATTAGAGACAGATGTATCTCCTTAAAAAAATAAATATGTCCACATAAAAATATTTACCATACCTCATGAAACTTGGTTATCACAATTATATCAAATACTCTAATTGACTGTTCTCAGCGCCATTTTTGAAAGTTGGACATTTTCCATTTTCTTCTCCCACTTCATATTCCTCTCTGTAACTATATGTATAAAAGATACACATACAGAGAGGCACCAGCAGTAGGTAAACTCCGGCAGTCCTCGAGGAGGTAGGAGCACACGTACGCAGAAAAAGTCTTGCGGCGTAGCGATATTTTGAGCGTTCGGGACACGCGCGGATCGTAAAGCGAGCGTGATTAAAATTTTTCATAAAGCTGTTCGCCATTCCTCTCTTATACTTTTGGCCGGCACAGTAGACTGGATGCCGGCGGCAGCGCGCTCCACGAAACTTTCGAGCACCCACTTGAAAACTTTTCAACTCACTTCCTCTCTCTCTCTCTCTCTCTCTCTCTCTCTCTCTCTCTCTCCCTATACTCTTCCTTTTTCTTCCTTCTCCCTCCTCACCCCCATCTCTCTCTCACTCTCTCTCTTTCTCTTCTAACCGTTCCTGCACGCGTACGCACAGCCTAACAATGTAGCCATTTCTCTCGTTCGTCCTTTTCTTTACCCTCGCTGCTCTTTTAGGGAAGGTGCTACGGTGGCGATGACGTATTACTTAGCCTTTTAACGGATGAAATTTTTAGCGACCTGAGTGTGTGTATGCACCTCGTGTTTGCGTACTGCGAGTTTATGCGATGCTTTGAGTTAGTGGAGTCGCATATGTTGCCCGGGACTTTTTTTTTAACGACGTCGTGTTTTATTATTCTTTCCTGGTCTTTTTTAGACCGCCGAGTTCTGGTTTTATTATGAAGGTAAATTCGTCCGTTTTAAAATGATTTACTGGAGCAATAGCGAGCTTAAAATGTTTCCCACTTAAGATTTAGCGTTTTAATTTCGAATATGCATTTAACTGCAGCATATTTGGCTGACAATTCTTTTTCAAGAAGTATCATCTTGTACCGGGGTAGCCTGAAGTATGCGCAGTTACGTTGATAACGTAGATTTTTAGTAAAATTAAATGCCTTTAGCGTGGATATACTTTATAAAAGGGCAGGGAATTTCATTTGTTTTTCATTTATCGCGAGGAAGGATAAATGTGAGTAGTTTTGATTGGGTAGTTTTTTTTTAACAAAATCTTTGTCACAAACTTTCACAGCGAATACATAAAATACAATGTTTTCATATGTTTAGATAAAAAGAGATGTAGTACTGTCATCTGCATCCTTGTATTTATATTACATATTTACATTTTCAAGAATAAAATTTGTGCAAGCGGGCGCAGGTGGATGAGTTTATTTTGGCTGGTATAAAATAAAGAAGAGAGAGAAACTTGATTCGCTTGTCGTATACCTTTTTTACAAAACTCATTAAAACTTCCAAATTATTATTTCATTTTAAATTGGTCAAACTCGGCTGCATAACCCGCGGCCATTCTTTGTTTTAGATTTATTTATTTACATTTTAATGCTAATTAATTTTGTTTAAATTACATTTCTTGAAAATTTGGATTGTAAAGATATAAAAATTAAAGCAAGAGAGTTTAATTGCATTTTTTAATATTTTGAACGTAATTTTTAATTTTTAATAGAAATAAAAAAAAAATATTTTCAATTAATTCTTATAAAGAATTAGGTACCTATCTCAATTTAAAAATTACATAGATATTTTACATTGACGTTGTTTACCTACACATCATGTAAAAGTACTTAGCTATACATTAAGAAGTAGATAAGCTCTGCATGCAGCCAGACAATTCATATATCAAGTTTTACTACTGACAACCGTTGTTTACTTTTGTTGACAGACTTAGACTGTTTGTGATCTAAAAAGCTATTCCTATTCATATTATACCATCTATTACATTTTCAATTTATAAACATGAGTGCAGTATGTTCATTTATAATATTTTATTTAAATTTCAAAAGAGCAGAATAAAAAATGGATTTAAATTCATACTTTTCGATTCGGTTCATTCCACTTTCGTTTATAAAATCATGAAAAAATTTTATAGATATTGTTAGTCGAACAAATAGAAACTTTGAATTCTGAGTCAATTACTGCATATACCAGGAACAGATTTATCGGAAAACCAAAGAGATTTTTATATATTGACTTATTATCCAATTCTGGGGAATGTACAATTCTAATAATAAATTACGTGGAAAGATATTTCCAGGAAAAAATAGCATTATACCAAATAAAAAAATGGTTGCGTAAGGATTTAGTAACTACAACCATGAATATCGCGCTACGCATTCCCAGCTTTTATAAATCTCGTTCCTAAACCAATGATGAATCCACTCGTGGACAATAATAAAAAGTACGGAATATCCACATTATTACGTCATAAATACAATAATCTAACAAAATCCAACGTCTCGTAAATTCTCGGGTGCTCAGAGCGCAAGGAAAATCCCACATCTGCGGAATCGGCGATCGGCGCCATTCATTCCACTTTAGCCGTTTTTCACAATCCGCGTGCGCTAGCGGATAAATGCCAATCGCCAATGAATTGGCTGAAACTCTGCGATCTGTCGCGTCGATTGCGAAATAATACTAGCTGCACGTATGTGGGGCGAACGAGCCTGAGAAACTAATGCAAATTGCACAAAACATTCAACATGTTAGTACTATATCCGCATACACATGGATTGATCCACTTAGTATGTCTTTCACTGAAAGTAAATTAAACAGTTTTAAAAGTACGATTATTATTGAACGGATTTATTTAAAAACATGTAATCCAATCGATTCACTCCTCAACGAATCACATCATTTCCCGTCAAAAGCCTCTAAAGTTATACAGCATAGTGCAATTAACGAAGCGCCGGCGCACTCTGCGAAGGCAAAAATATTTTCTCACCAGTTTTGCATAATCGCACAATTTCCGGCAACAGCGCGGCTCGCACACACTGCAGTCGGCCTCCCCCGCAATATGACTGCCCCATGTCGACGTACCTCTGCCCACACACACACACACACACACACACACACACACACACATGTACATATATATCAAGCAAGTGTCGTCGGTGCGTGTGGCGCATACACGCGAGAGGGAGAGAGAGAGAGCAAGAGTGAGCGAGAGAGTTTCGCATTACTCGTCTGTAGCAGTGTGTTCGACACGAGAGAGCGGTCATACACGAGGTTGACGCTCTGAACACGATCAATATTACAGTGTATGTGGTGTGTGTGCATCCACCCACCACGCCTCCAGGCTACTGAAAATTTAGAATTATACAGACGCTCCTCTCTCTCTCTCTCTCTTGCCTCGCTCAATCGTTTTGCCCTCTTTTCCCTTAGCTACTTGACGTGGTTGTAATATTTATCGGTGGTACACGCTTGGGATGAAAGTCGTGTGTATAACATAATATACGGTCAGTTTATTGAGTCGGCGGGGAAAAATACGTGCAAACTATTGTATAACTGTCTGTATTAGAAAGGGGACTGGCTGTTCGGTTCAAGTATATGAATGAAAAAGTTTCGAGCAGGAATGAGGGTTGTAATATATGGTTCGACATCTGAACTTTTCACTCTGTACAGGCAAAAACCCATTTGACGACACGGCTGCGATCATGAAAAGTTGCATTCTTTGCGGTGACCTTTGCTCGTTGATTTGTTATCCTATTCTAATTTCGATTTTCTAGAAAATATAAAATTCAAAGCTCTATTTTTCTCTAATATTTTTAATTTTGATGAAAGACACTGATATTGACTTGTTTACTTCAATCATTTTTACATAAAATAGATTATTCGATATAAGCATTGTTATTGAAAGTTATTTATCTTGTTCATTTCATATAGGTTAATTTAACTGTTTAGTCGTTGAGACCATACTATTAATTAATTGATTCAAACAGCATTCCGACAAGCAATCAAGCTTGCTGGTATTTTGCATTTATTGTTGAGCGTTTCAAACAACACATCCTTGGGCGCCAAATTACTACATGTTCTGTTATTGTGACTCTCCCTATCTACGTATAGTACAAACCCAGATGTATGAAATTATGCATACAATTCTGGAGCTCCTGCTAAATTTGTTTTTAATTGTGATGGATAAATAAAAGTTGAACATTATTGAATTTCCTAACTAATAAAAAATAAATAAAAATTGAATTGATTATAATGTACTTTTACTCTTGTATTTGATCACTGATTTATGTTATATTTTAACGAATTGAAACTGCAAATATATCAGCATATAACATAGAAATATATTTATTTTGGACACTTATTACCAATGGACTAATTAGTATAACCTTATAACTTTAAAATCCGTCATGTAATAAAATATTCTTACAATCGATATGCAAAAGGGCAAGGCGATTCTCAGTCTATAGTCTTTCTCATCATACTTGATTCAGAGAGACATAATACACGAGTTCGCAAGTAAAGCCACGTGTCACGCTTGACCTGCCACCTGCATAAAATTGCGAGACCTGCGTACGCCAAAGCCATTCAGCTAAAAGGAATGAGTATTTAATTAGAGCAGTGCGCTTGCACGCTGTCGAGGTATAATTGAATTTCAGAGTCATTTCCGAGGACGCGGCCGGAAAATCTCATTCATTCTTCTACGAATTCACGCCGCTACGGCCAATCTCTTAATTTTCTGCCTTGGCGAGCAATATTCGGGCGCATCCATTTGCAACGCCGAGCTGCCCCCAACTTCCGAGGCTTCACCGCGCTTGGGCGCCAAATTCTAATGCGCATTGGTCGAGAGAAAAAAATCGCGTGAAAGCTGCATTATACCTCTTCCTTTCGCTCTTCTACGTTTCACCTTCAAAGCTTCCGATCATTTATTTTGCCTAGAATACTCACAGATGTTTGATTTTCGTTTATTCATAGTTTATTTTGGGAATTGATTAAAAGCTAGCCATCGATACTTTTCTATATCCATAAAAAAAGTTTTATCGATATTTATATAATCTAAAGAAAATATTTATTAATGGAACGTTTCAAATATATTTTTATGTAAGAAAGCTTTTACAAAATACTACTGCGATATATTATTATGTATATACGGTCGGATCCGCGAGTAGCGCAAGGAATCGATACCTCGCAGAACGGAATCTCCAGGCGAAGACTCTTCGATTTATATTACAATAATTCATAGCGCGCTAATAAAGTAAGATTCGTACGTTCTGCGCAGGCTCGCTCATAAATATAAATATACTCCAGGTGTCTCGGTGCTATACCGCTGAGTTCTGGACACACACACACACACACACACACACACACACACACACACACACACACATAGACAAAGTCTTGAAATTTACACAAACCGCTCTATGCGAAATCCGCACAAGAACGCCGCTGTATGCGGGGAATTCCGAAGCACCGCGTAATTCATGAAAACTTTACAAGAAAGCTTGCATTGGTTACAGGATGAGATTGTTAAAGCTCACGGAATCCGAGTATAATGTGAAAGGAAAAACTCCGCCCCGCCGCGTCTCATTTCTATGGTTGTCATGAAGGAGGTCTTTTTTTCTATGGATGTGCATCGATATTCGCAAACTAAGAGGTTTAGCAATCCCGAATAATTCAATAAGGAACCGTTCAATTTTCGAAAATAAGCTCGGAAGTATAGCTCGCCCCCGCCCCATTGCTTTAGCGATAATGCGTTTTATTTTTGCACACTACAATACCGCGGAAAAGGTGGGCTTTCATATGTATAAGAAATTAATGTCGAGCGCTCGTAAAAGTTAAAATGGCTCTTTCTCCAAACAAGCTCGGTAGAATAAAAACACACACACACATACGCGCGCGCGCGCACACACGAAGCAGCCCGGCCATCTCGTTTTCCTTTACGGCCAGCCCCCGCTGGTACTGCCTCCTTTTTTCGCGCAAACGCATTTTCTGAATTTTCCCCTCTCTATTTAGCTTATTTGTCCCCGCGTATATTTCAGTCATTTCTCCTGCTCTCGGCGGCATACCGCTACAGCCCCCATCCTCCTCCTTTAGTTTACCTTCTGCAAATCTCTGTCCTTATTCCTGTCTCTCCTACCTTTGCACTACGGGAGTTTTGTTTATTTTTTTTCTTCTTATTTTTTTTTTCAAATGCCCCAGCGTGCGCCGTCTCTCTACCCTTCTCTACGGGATATTATTTAAAATAGAAAATGCTTTCGGAGAGAGAGAGAGGGGGATCTGAAATCGCAGTCGCGTATTGGAAAACGATTCAGGGTCTAAGATGAAAACGACTCGACTCTTTCCTACTCCCACAATAGCACAAGCGTAGCGCACACGATCGTCTCGCCTTTCTATTCCCTACTCTTTCCTACCCTCTCTCTCTTTTTCTCTCTGCTATCTCTTTCAATTCGTCCTCTAGCTCCCCCTTTCTCTTATATGGCTCGAGAGAGGTGCAGCGCAGCGTGCGAGCATTGCGCGACTCACGATGCGCGCTCTCCATCGACAGACAACATCGCGCGGGGGCGCGAAGGATTTTCCTACCGATTTTCCTTTGATTTCTCTCTGCGCATCGGGAAAGTGGAAGAAAAAATATGAGTAGGTAGGGAGGGTAGGTGTCGTATATACCGATGTGCACGACGATAAAAAGAAGACAGACCGCGTGCACGCCCGCGCACATCCAACAGTGTGTGGGGAGAGAGAGAGAGAGAGAGAGAGGGAGGGAGAGATAAAAAACAAGCTCTCGACGTCGCATCGGATGCGCGGGGAGCCTTTGTTATCCGCAGAGTCGCGGCATATACATATATACATTCTCTTTCTCCCTTTCTCCTCCGCAGGTTTTTTTATTCTGCGTTTGTTTTATTTTTTCCGCTGCCATCTGTTTTTTTTGCCTCGTTTTTACTGCGTGCGTGCAAGCGCTTTTTTTGCTCCCGCTCGCGGTGTACGCGCGCGTTTTCCTACCTTTTATTTTTTATTCGACCAGGTTCAATCTCGAAAATTAAAATACTAGGCCTTGGGGCGGTGCGCGCTTGTCCTGATTGCGTTGACAAATCTGCGGCAATGGGAGGGATCCTTTGGGGGTTAACCTCGAAGATATGAATGTTGTTTTTTGTTTGTTACCGCTACCTGGTGTATGCTGCCGTGTAACGGAGGAATGAATGGGAATAGTCATTGTATGATGGATGTATTTAAATTGTGTGCCGTTATATGCTGCGCCATTAAGCGATGGAAAATGGGTGCATTATGATAATAATGTAGATTGCCTCGAAGAGGGAAAACTCGCTATTTATATTTTTAAAGGAATAATCATTTTAAGTTTTATTGGATGTTTATACCAGTTATTTGAGAAATGTTTCTTTTTTAATTTTAAACTTTAGCAGCTGTAGCTTTTGTGTCTGATATTTCAGATAGTTTGTAAATTCTCTAAATCTGAATAGGAGTGGAGAATCATCATAAAAGGGATTGTACTTAGATAAACAGATTTCCGCTGAGTGTAGGAATATATTTATATTCTTTGCACAAGTGCCAAGATATTTTATTAGATCATTAGACAGTACTGGTACAAAAATTTTTATACTTTCTGTAGTAATATACTATCACTGTAAACGTATGTTTCCTTGTTTAAAATCTTTGATGAAAATATACTGCAGAAGCGGAAAATGTCAATTCGATTATAAGGATAATACGTTAAAGGAAATTGAATTTACTCTATCAGAAATAAATATTTATAGATCTGAGAAGAAGATAGAAAGCAAATCTTTATTGAATTTTAATACATAAAGATATCATATTACAGAATTCTATATTATATTACTATAATACAGAAATACTATACAGAAGAAAAATTGAAATACAGTTTCTTTCATTCTTCTCTCAAAGGAATAAAGAGATTGATCGTTTATTTAACACAATAATTGGGTGAAGCTTGTATTAAATAGTAATTACACTGATAAATATCAACATTGTTTTATTCATATTTGATAATTACGTTAAAAAAAATCAATTCGAAACATTTCAAAGTAAGTTTTATAAGATTGATTATAAATGACGTACCCAATATAAACGTAATACGCTGTCACATAATTATTTAGCTAGGTAGAGAAAAATTATTTAAAAATAGCAAGTTTCTTTAAGATATTGCATGATATTTAACACCGGTAACAGTTCAGTAATTATCTATTTCAGAAGCATGCGTAATTGACATTTGTTGAGTTACACCCTCGAGACTTTGATACATCATACATGCATCTCCAGTAGTTTTCCAAACGAAATTATACCGAAAAAAAATCCAAGCATAGATTAACTCGGGTAGTTATCCAAGCCTGAAGCAAAAGCGATATTGATCTCGGTAGGTATAAAATTTTTCACGTCAGACAGCCCAGCAAGCAGCGCGAACCACAAGCAGTCAGGTTGGTCTTTCGGAGACGCGAGGAACGGATGAAACATCTCGCTGTGGGAGCATAGAGCTCGTGACTTGAATTAAAATTCCACCTCCTGTGCTCGCTGGATAATACCGTTTTAAGGAGACCGCGAGCATGCAGCCAGCTACCCGCCTATATAAGCTATATACACGCGCCGAGAATATTCGCGGCAGCTCTCGCGCGGAGGGAGAGCAAAAGAGAGAGAGAGAGAGAGAGAGAGGGAGGAAAAAAAAATCACTGCACCGCCGAGGTAAACAGAGGAGTTGGAAAATTTCGCTTGGCGGAAAAGAGGCAGGGCGGAGTGAGAGAGAGAAAAAATTCAACGCAAGAAGCGAATCGTGAGCGAGGCTCTCGATGCCGAGGGTTGGGTTGGGTTCGGGTTCTGGAATGATGCTGACTCGGCGAATTTCCCTTAACGTTTCAAGTTTCTAATTTCAAAGCTCGAAATCACCGATATTACAGATCGCGCTACTATATACCGAATGTGCAGAATTGTGAGAAATAAAAAAGGATGGAGTCGGTAACTGGAAGAGAGGGCTTAACAAATACACAGCTTAAACGATGCGTGCAGGAAAACCGTTATGATGATGAGAAAAGAAATCTGAATATATATTTGTGTTGATCTCATTTTGTGCATGGTAAAATACCTTAGGAAAAGTTTGAATTTACGATATAAGATTTAAGATGATAAACACTTTTAACATTATTGCCTTTTTTATTTAAATAATTTTTAATAAAAGTATTTAATGTATCCCCAATTTAAATTTTGATTTTCAGAAAATAAGCGTATCTAGTAGATAATTTGTTGTGCTAAAAAAAATGAATTATAAATGAAAGGCATATAAAAAGGGATTTATTAAAAGGTGCCAGTTATACATTCCGAAAATTCTTTCTCTCAGAAACTAAAGCAACGCCCGATAACTCGATTTTTATCATTCAAAATCGATAAAAAAAAGAATCAGGTGCGCGAAATCCCCCGAAAAAAATACGAATCGCCACGTCATTAAAAAATTGATCTGCTTAAATTTGTTACCCGCGGCCCATCATTCGGCGCCAAAAAGAATCAGCGTCGAAAATCGGGCGACGAGAGCAAAACTGAATACGAGCAGTAGCAGCAGCAGCTGTGAGCTCGGGCGCGCGATGATTTATGCAGGACAAATTGCTGGTCTGGCGAGAGGACGGCACCACGCGCGCGCGCAAACATAAGCTTATTATAAATTCAAACGTTATTACCGCTCGCGCTATCTTCTCTCTACTTTTGCCTCTACTCTCTGCCTCTCTAGCGGACGATCGTTGACCGAATGCTTGCGAAATTACTGGGTTTTATATATCGGGCCGTTTGCGAACTCTGGCCTACATATATATACGTATATGTATATATATATATGTATATATATATATATACACGAAGCCATCCGCGCGCGCGCTTTATAAAGTTTACCGTTGCAACTCCGGTCTCCGCGGCTGTTTTAAATAAGATAGATGGGACGGTCGAATTATCAAATAGAAAATGCAATTTCCCACGCGTATATAACGAATTATGGCGGAGTATTGCCGACTTAGCGCACGAATTTGGTTTGAGTAAATATGAATTCTTTATAATTGTAGTACGTATTTATGAAACATTTTAATACTGAAAATTTAAAAATTTTATTGGGAATCGTCTGCTTGAAAAAAAAAAAAAACAGTAAATGATAAATGCTAATTTGAAACATGAATATTTTTGGAGATTATAATATCTGTAATGAAAAATAAGAAAAATCTTACATTGAAAAAGGACTTGAAAAATTAATGTAAAAATTAATTATAATAAAAACGTTGCATGTACATTAATTTATCCGCAGTCGAATGAGAGACACTTTTAATTCTTCGTCCTTTATATCCCAAAACTGTTTCACGTTGTGTTATCCACATTCCGAGAGATGTACTCGGTGCTAATCTTAAATTTTTGATGATCCATGATGTATGCTCTTGGCTACGCAAAAAACCACTGAGAGTTTACGATTTCGAAGCATGCAATTCCAAAGAAAATAAAGCGAATGAATTCGCAAGGTGAAATGATTTTCGCCAATTGAATCGTAGATTGGTAATACATATTTCGAATTGCGCTTGCTCCCATCTATTAACTGCTAAAATGAAAAAAAAAATTTTCAGGTGGTTTGTGTCATAAAAAAGTGCATGGCTTTACGAATCGTGGTCTATTTGACTTTATGCTACGGGAAACTGCCACAGTTGATGCTATGCAGTTTACTATTTATAAAAACAATATTTTTTATCAAATAAAATATCTGTAACATTATAGTATTTGTTTTATAAAAAACAAATTATAGATTTTCAATAAAATCTGTCTATTTACATTTTAACTATCCATATATTTGTTTATATTATATGGACGATTCCATTTCATGGGACATTCCATACCAACGGGAAAAATAAAAATTTTAAAATCACTGAAACTTTAAACAATAGTCGTAAATGGTTACCATCGTCTATAAAAAAAATTTTAAAACTGTATATTAAAGGGGTCAGAAATGATGTCATCTTGAAAAATTCGAGAAATTACCATTTCTTGACATTTTAAAAATTTTTTCGAATTTTTCACCGTGTTATTAAATAAAAGTCTGAGAAAAAAGGTTAGAAGTCACTTGCTTACATCTTCATTAAGTCTTATTTAAAAAACTTATCGTTATAGTATTATTACTAACTCCACGTATAAATAATATTAATGAGAAACTATTTAAAGCTTGAGTATTGATAGACTGATACACATGAATATTGATTAGACTGTAAGACCGATAGAAAGATCTTTGTCAGTTTAAAGCTTGAGTAACTTACTAGAAGTGATTACTCTTCTTTCATTTAATAAATCAATTTTGATCGGAATTACCTAAACACTAAGGGTAATTCCGGTCATTTTCAATTTTTTATTGATAGTTTTATTGATAGATTGTAGTAGACACTACAAACTAATAATATAATTCTTTGGAATCAAATAAAACTGCTATAAATATAAGGATATAGCAGTAAAAGCTTAAGTGACCGCCAATATCTCATTCTACTCTATAGATCTTCTGTCTGATGCAGCGAACTGACCCCTATTGATATTACAAAGGAAAAGTACGAGACTCGTACCATTCATTTATAGTATAAAAGACGTTTAATTTAAAAAAAAAATTAGCCTCCTTACTTGACGGGAAATGTTTTAAAAATGGTCGAAAAGAGTTTTTGCCATACTTAATACATGTAAGTAGAAACAGAAGAGTGTAGACAGACCGCATTTTGAATAAATTTTTTTTTTAATTTTCACTACATGTAAGGTAGTCTATATTTTTTAAAGGGATAATACAAGTTTTGTACTTTTCCTCTAAAGACTTCAAATTCTGATCTAGCCAGGACCATCTTTATACCTATTTATTTATCATTGAAAGATTCTGTTAAAATTTAATTTTTTCGTATTCTAAATAATAATGTAGGTTATAATCACATACAGAAATGAGGACATATTTATCTTCCATTCTACAGAATTATGCAAATAAAAGCAAAGTCACGCTAACACGAAATAGTGAGACTTTAATAATCAACAAGATCCGAAAGTCCATGGGTGTTCTATTCAAACTGTTTCAATTTAGAGTTTCTGGACTAGTTCTCGGAGCGAGGCGGGCATGTATCACGCGGCGCATCCCACTTAAAATAAATACAGCCGAGAAAGAGCGAGAAACAGGGTGAGAGAGAGAGAGAGAGAGAACGAGAGGGGGAGAGTGAGAGAACAAGTGGGTAAACGAGAGAGAGAGAGCGTAAGGGAGAAGTGCATAAGAAACCGACTGGGGTACTTTATTACCCCCCTCGGCTGCTGCAAGCATCTCTTCTTTGCCTCCCTAATTCTAGTCACGCGCGGCGAGTAATTTTCCGTTTAGTTCGTTCTCTCTTACTATCTCTCTCTCTCTCTCTCTCTCTTTCTTCTCTCCCTCCCTCTATCTCTCTCTAGGACGTTTCTCCCGCAGTTCGCGTTCCTCGGACCTTCAGGCAACGGTACATCGATGGTCCGTCACTGGATAACGGAGGAGAGAAGAAGAGAGCGCGAGCAAGCCGACGCTCACCAAGTGTGCGAACGCGCGGCACCTTCTTTTCCTTCTTCCGGCTCTCTCTCTCTTCTCCCTCTTTCCCTCTGTATTCCCGACAGGAGTCAGAACACTCAATAATGTGCTTTGGAAAATTTCGTGACGCTACTGCCAACGACAAATGCACGCAACTCTCGCTTGGTAAACAGAGCAAGAGAGAGAGAGAGAGAGAGAGAGAGAGAGAGAGAGAGAGAGAGAGAGAGAAATAGAGAGAGAGGGAGACAGAGAGCGCATAGGCACGATTTGCGTTTTTGAGAAGTGCGGATGCATTATTTTTTCTTTCTACCACTTTTTGATTTTTTTAACTTTGGCTTCGTTGGTTCCGTTTAACTTTCTTGAATTTTTATGGACTTTTTATGAATTTTTATGAATTTTTTTAAGAATCGCGTCCTGCGCTGCGATGAATGCAAATTTTTATAGTCAAATATATTAAGCGACGTAAAGTGACATACAGTCTAGACCATCATCATTTATGGAAATTAAAAAATTATTATCTTTAATACTACGAAAATACTTGTAATTAAACCCCAACGCCCACATGCTTAAAAATTTAATCATTTGGTTAAAAAACCTGCTTTTTACATTTAACTGTCCTATGGCTCGAAATACAGCGCATTTCGCTTATATCGAAGCATTTCCGGAACTGTTATTTGAATAAAACGATGGATTAATGGTTAACAAATGCAGGTTATTTGTGCCCGAGTTATCCGCAAAAAATTATGAGAGGCGCGTTTCGCAAAATCGATGATACTCAACAAATGCGATTCTCTCTTGGGCGTAAAATAATTACACGGATGAAGAGGGTAATTGTGTATTTTTATATATGTATATACTCGACACTTCTCGCTAGCCAATATGTAGGACGAAAATGCACTGCCGCATATATAGCATAGCACGTATACATGTCGCATATCGCCGATGTCGAAACGAAAAGTAGCGAGAAATTCGCACACGACCACGAATGTAAGCTGAACCTTGATGGAGTGGTTAGATTGCCTAGCATACTGACATACGCAAACTTTATCGATCCCTCGACTATGCTCTTGGCGAGGCGGCGGTGCTGGTGGGAATGCTAATGTGGAATATGAGAACTGCTTAATTTCATTCGAGGTTGAAAAATTCTGACGTGTGTCTGTTCCAGGCCATACGGAATATCTTACTCTTACATTTTTTTTTGAGAAGAGATCAAAACTTGCTTTATGAATGTTTTTCAGGAAATTTTAATAATGTAAAAGTATAAATCTTTGTGGTACAATT
The DNA here is from genome assembly GCA_900490025.1 of Megastigmus dorsalis. NCBI lineage: Eukaryota > Metazoa > Arthropoda > Insecta > Hymenoptera > Megastigmidae > Megastigmus > Megastigmus dorsalis. Next base: position 37,488 of record UELU01130904.1, read on the forward strand.
AACTTTCCAATTTTTTTTTTATCAAAACATCATTTAGTTATAAATGATAACACATTTATTATCAATATAATTCTTTACTTCACTGGACCTTTGATTAAAAGCAAATAGATGTTTCACATTAGTCTAACTGCTAAAATGTAGACGAAGTCTAGCTCACACTTGGTTCAAGTACGGTGAAGGTTATTAAAAATTTACTTGACGGAAAATGTTTTGACCAAAGATTTAAAATATATATATAAATGATTGACGTTAAAAAAATGATCTGACGTAGTAGTCTATGCTAAACATATAGCCAGCCGTTGATCAGACTCGTGCATTCAATCTCTTGCCAGACATGTGCTAAAGTAATTTCTCTTACAGCAGAAAATTATAAAAACAAATAAATCGAGCGAGTGAACGGGTCTTTAAGAGCAGCTCGATCGATATTCACAGCATTTGCCAGTCAATCTTTCCAAGAGCTGGTGTTCTCTCGAGTGTTCGCTGTTACCTCGGTAAAAAAGATGCTGCCGATAAGACGAAGAAGAAGAAGGAGAAGCAGTAGCGCATGAAAATTCCAAAAACTCACCCGAGCGACAAGCTGAGAGAAAGTAGGGGGTGGACGGGGGTGGGAGG